>RPOG01001984.1:0-113815 GCA_008086565.1 Thalassoma bifasciatum
GACGCAGAAAACTCCCAGACAGTTTGACAGCACATTCTTACATTTGGTCCTTTGGGTCCAGGCATACCAACGGGTCCTTGAGGTCCTTGAGGCCCCTTGAATGAAGAGAACATTAATAAAGCAGTGTAGCATGAAGAAAGGATCCAAGTTGCATCACAACAACATTATAATTTAGTTCCAAACTTTGCTTTTAAAGGTGTTGTATTTTTCGGAGTATGGGTCACTCCATTCAAAAAATGCAGCACAGGACTACAAGTCACATTTTTCGGGGGGAAAATGTATTATACAAAATCCAAGACCAAGGATAGACACTTCATCCGGAAAGGCAGGTTATAATTATAAAAATAGAATAAAAAACAACAGGCTGAATAGGTGTCTGGTATGTTAATGTAACACATCAACAGTTATAAAGAACGTAATAGGGGGGATGAATAGGAAAAATATAAATAACAAAGTCACTACTTGCAGCTTGTAATCTGCAGAAAATGACTTTCTTTTGGTAGGCATTTGTGTTCAGTCTTTCTCAGTTGTCTTTAAGTTAATGTTTAAATAAGTTTTCAGCCCTCTTACGATTGTTGGTACACTACAAAAACTGAAATCTAAGCAAGTCATTATGTCTCATTTGTAGAAAAATTGTCTTATTTCTCTTGATTTGAGCCACATTCACCAGACCAGATGATAAAAATGTCTTATTTCAAGATTTGTAAGACAAAAATGAGGCCTGAATTGTTTGTAACAAGTCGTAAAAATCTGCCAATGGGATAAGAAAGATGTCTTAAAACAAGAAACTTTTTCCTTATCCCATTGGCAGATTTTTTCGAATTGTTACAAGCAATTCAGACCTCATTTTTTTCCTTAAATAACTCCAAATGAGACATTTTCCTGGACTTAAACATAGAATGTGGCTCATATCAAGAATAATAAGACAAATTTGAGTCAAAATAGGACATAATGAGCTGTTCGGATTTCAGTTTTTGCAGTGTAATGTTTACTCCTTGGTCATGTCAGTCAGTTTGAAATAACATTCAAGTACATGTGAAATTATATATTTAAATAGGTATAAGTTGCACCTGAGTATAAGTCGCAGGACCAGCCAAACTTAAAAAAAAAGTGTAACTTATAATCCAGAAAATAAGGTAAGTGGAGCCATAAAAAGTTTCATTTCACGTTATCAATCCAGTTATTTTCAAAAGTAATGACAAAAACATGCTTTAAAAGTGCTATATAGTATCATTTAGATGTTTGTCTGTGATGCTCTTACACTCAAATACAAATATAAGTTTCACTCTCGATTAATATTTCAGTCAATGACACCCGCTGTTCTCTAGCTGTCACAAACCTTCCAGGAGGGACAGATCAGAAAGTAGCTCTGATACTAACCCTCTCTCCAGGCGGGCCAGGGGGTCCATCATTGCCTGAGGTGCCCTGAGGAAAGAGAGAGGAAAGGTTGTCAAAACTGTCCAAGTGTGAATAAAGCCAATTCAAAGCAGAGACCGAGAAGCTGTTTGGACGTGGACAATTATGTTTCTGCACGAGTGAGATTGTGCAAATCTTTTAGGATCTCTTGGAAATATATCAATGTGCAATCTACAGGGGAGGGCGGGGTGATTTGTGCCGCCCGAGTTATCGAGAAGAACAGTGAAGGAATTGGTCGTGACCACACAATTTTCATGAGGCATTTAAGTCACTCATCTTGCAAAGGGAAACGTTTTGCTAAAGAGGGAAGCACATTCAAGTTCAAAAGATGTTTTTTTTCCTTTCAAAGTGAAATTTTTAGGTTTTCATGGTCAAGATTTTTTCATCACTGTGCTGAGACTCCTTATTGTCATATGAAGACCGATTAAAGCTTTGTGACACCACATGCCTATTTATTTGCAGCACACCTGCACCACAGTATAAATACTTAATAAAACAGAACAATATTGCTTTATTTCATAACCTACAGGTCTCTTGAAATTTCTTGTCTCAAACATTTTGAGTAAAACTAAAAGCATCTGAGGTGTATTTGTGCCCCAAACTGTCGTTCAGAGCGCTGCCATGCGTTTTAAAAGCCACCAGATGTCACTTGTTTGCTTCAAGCTTCAAAGCAGTGAATTCTTTGCGGCACAAATTGAAATGAAGCTCAGAAGGATTCATCCTCCAATCATGAGTGAATATGTTGGAAAGTCTACACAATATTTTTCATGTTGACACATCTACATTTATAAGAAATGGTCCCATCATTATAGAGCTGGATCTCACCTTTGCACCGGGTTTTCCTGTTGGTCCTCTCGCACCACGGCCCCCACGTGGACCCTTCATACATATACATAGCACGTAGGAAATAAAAACAGTGTGAAAACAGAATAATGAAGAGCATTTTCAGTCCTCAGTTTGACATAAAGAAGAATAAACTACACAAACAGGTCATAGTATTAATGCAGATTATCAATGAATTGCCGCCCATCTCTCCAATTCCCCACCTGCTGAATAACCCTGTCAGAAAACAGAGAATAAAGCTCATCTCCAACTACACAATGGAAGAGATTTTCATTTGAACACAATAAATAATTTATGTGCAGGGCTGTGGGCTGAGTTGGCAGACGGTTGAATTGCCTACCGTTGGGCCGCGTTGCCCTCGAGGGCCTGCTTTACCGGCGATTCCCTGAGAAAGCAAAACAAGAGCTTTGATTTAGGACAGAATCATTTCTTCAAGGATCAGGCAACAAAAGTGCTTCTGTGTCTCCTTTTGTAGGAGTTAAAGCAAGTCTACGATAACATAGAGGAGCATCACACACACACACACGCACACACACGAACGCTGAGGGGGTTTGAGCGAGGGCTGAGCATCTTTTGACAAAAATAAATAATCAAATTGCTGCGGTAAGTGGTTACCCACAGGCGCTTGACAGCTTGAACTACCTGTCAGCTGCAGCTCGCCGAGGCCAGGCGTGTCTGCCTCTCAATGTCTGCTCCAGAGCAAAGACGAGCGCGTCTAGTCACAAATTACCATCCCCATGATTCTAAAACCCCTCAACCTCAGGCCTCCATCTGTAACCCTTGTCAAAAGGATCGCTTTGCTGTTTCACAGCTCAATACAGTTGTCAGTCCCTGCTTGAGAGCTGATTGGAGATGCTAAATCTACAAGTCCTGTTCTTTGTTTCTGCTGTTGTCTTGGTTCCAGCTCCTAATGGAAAATATCAACCCTGTGGTGCATTATGGTCAATCTAAGCAAGTCATTATGTCTTATTTGTAGTAAAAACTGTCTTTTTGTTCTTAATTGAGCCACATTCACCAGACCAGGTCATAAAAATGTATTATTTCAAGTTTTTAGAACAAAAATGAGGTGTAAATTACTTGGAACAAGTCAAAAAAATCTGCCAATGGGATAAGCAAATTCGCCCGGGAAGTTTCTTGAAATTAGAAAGATGACTTAAAACAAGAATCTTTTATCTTATCCCATTGGCAGATTTTTTTTTTACTTGTTACAAGCAATTGATGCCTCATTTTTGTCCTTAAATAACTTTAAACAAGACATTTTCATGACCTGGTCTAGTGTATGTGGCTTAAATCAAGAATAATAAGAAAAAAATTACTAAAAATAAGGCATAATGATTTGCTTAGATTTCAGTTTTTGCAGTGTATTTAAAACTTGTTTACTCCTAAATTTGATGGTTCATGTGGTGGAAATTAATATTAGCCTGTGTCAAGATGCTTTTATTCTTCTTAGGACCTGAAAAAAAATTTTCAATGTTTTTTCCAAACACAGAACAGGCCAAAAGTTTGGACAAACCTTCTCATTCTTGTTTAAGTTTTTGCAATTTTCCAGACTGACTGACCTTCATTTCTTAAAGTAATGATGGCCAGTTGTTTTTCTTTAGTTGGCTGATTGGTTCTTGCCATAATATGAATTCCAACATTTGTCCAATAGGGCTGTCAGCTGTGTACGAACCTGACTTCTGCACAACAAAACCGATAGTCCCAACCCCATTGATAAAGCCAGAAATTCCACTAATTAACCCTGATAAGGCACAGCTGTGAAGTGAAAACCATTTCAGGTGACGGCCTCTTGAAAAATGCCAAAAGTATACAAAGCAGTAATCAGAGTAAAGGGTGGTTATTTTGAAGAAACTAGAATATAAAACATGTTTTCAGTTATTTCACCTTTTTTTGTAAAGTACATAACTCTACAAGTGTTCATTCCTAGTTTCGATGCCTTCAGTGGGAATCTACAATATAAATAGTCATGACAATAAAGAAAACGCATTGAATGAGAAGGTGTGTCCAAACTTTTGCCCTGTACTGTATATATATTTAAAAATGTTACAGACGAATATTTGAGGGTGAAAAAGCTTATAAACTATAACTTATTCAGTGTTAAAATGGATGAAAGGAAGTTCAAATGTTAAGCAAAGCATGAAGTTGACACTGTTTTATGTTAAATGCTCAGTTACAAATATTTGAAAACAAAATAGAAAACTTTGCCTTAAGACAAATGAAAACACCAAACATTCAATAAAGGTCTCTTTTCTGTTTCCACCACAAAATCCACCAAATCTGACACTTACACTCTCTAACGTGCGATGTCCTTGCATCAGGGTTTCAAAGTTTAGTGAAAAGCTTTCGTCGGAGTGTGAAAGCCTTGGAATAAAAGTGCTATTAGTTGTGTAAACGGTTTTTCAAAGAGGACATGGTTAAGTGTTGTTTAGGGGTCGACATCCACTTTAATTTAGTGCTCAATAATAACAAACTTCAGGCGGGTTTTCTCCTCAGAATTTCTTCACATTTTCTCCTAATTAAAGGATTTTTTCTTCAGCCGAGACAGTTTTAACCAAAGTGGGTGTTGAATGCTCCCCCGATCTCTGAGAAAAAAATCTCATTTGTGGTGTTTAGCTATAGAAATGACACTGAATTGGCTCAATTTGACTAAGTACAATCACACACACAAACAGAAAAATGACACTGAGCAGATTTTAATCACACTTGCAGATTTTCGATATTCTACTTTATCGCCTCTTATACATCTACGACCCCGGGAAACTCCAGCGTGACATTGTGCGTATAAATTTGACAGGATGTAGAATGATCAAATTTGCGGCTCACCCTTGCTCCCTTCTCGCCGTTTGACCCGGGGAATCCTGTGAATCCGTTGGAGCCCTGGAAGAGAAGTGGAAAGAAATGTAAGAGAGTTGGAGAAGAATACTTAAAGTACTTGAACATGCACAGACACTTTAGTCGCTCTTTTGCCTTCAGAGCTGCCTTTTTTTTTTTAGCTGGAAACCTCCAGATTAGCATGATAGTGTCACAGCACATCCCAAAGGAGCTCTGTTAGATTGAAATCTGGTGATTGTGGAAGCCGTTGGAGTACAGGAAACTTCTTAAAACCAGTTTGAGATGATGGAGTGTTATGCCACTAAGAGTAGAAAGCACTGAGAACGACCAATTTTTCAAGTTTGATCCAATCCGATCACCATGATCCCATCAGATTACAGTTGTGCCCAAAAGTTTACACCCCCTTTTGGCCTTTCCTCAGAAAACATAACTAACACAAAAATCTTTCTGTCACTCATGGTTAGAGGTTGGGTGAAGACATTCATTAACAAACAACTGTGTTTACTCTTTTTAAATCATAATGACAACAGAAACTTCAAAAATGACCCTGTTCATTTTCTTATACACACACACTGTTTACAAGCAAATAGATCACAGGTGAGGATGGTTACCTTTAGTAGACATTCAAACACATTTGTGTTCACTTTTGTGCATTTATCAGGACAAAACCACCAGAGTTGTGTAAACTTCTTAACAGGGTCATTTTGGAAGTTTCTGTCATTATGGTTTAAAATCTCTGCAAATAATCTTGCACTTGCCAAGATTTAAAATCTTACTTTAAGACATGCTTAATGAAATATCTTGTTTTTATGTTTTTATACCTTATTTTTAGCATTTAAAACTATGTTAGATCTCAAAAAAAGCATGAAAGTTTCAATTTTGTCTTAGTGTGAGAATCCTAAAATGAGTGGATAACTATTAAAACAAGTTACTTTGATTATCTCACATGTAATTTCATAACATTAAAACTTGTTTCAAGATTTAGCTCTACCTTAAGTTGCTTGATTTAAGAATAACACACACAAAAAATTATCTTCTTAGGACAGTTTATTTAGCAAACAGCTAAGAATTTTACAAACCCCTGCTCAAAAATCAAGAATTATCTAATCATACTTCTCTAATTCTAAGTAGTTTTGACTTTAAAAAGTGATATTTGTCATTCTATTTGCTAAAATTAAGAATATAAGAAGCATGAAATTAGATTCTGTTGCTCATATTCAGTATATTTCACTTAAAATTATTCTTCATGAAGTTTGTTTTCAAGCATTTTAATCTAAAAATGAGCATTTTCTTCTTGTTTTAAGATCTGAGAATACTTATCAAAGCCATCTTTGTTTTTAGATTTATCAGTTTTATTTCAAAATTTCTAGTCAAGTGAAATTATCTTGCTGCATGGACAGATAATTTCACTAGTTTTAAGATATTTTTCCATCAAATTTAGTATTTTTTATCTTATATTCAGACTCCCTTTTTTGCAGTGAAGAGTAAACTTTTTTTTTTTTTTTCCAATAAATGTCTTCACCCAACCACAAACCATGAGTGATAGAAAGGATTTTGTGTTATCGTTCATGTTTTCTGAGAAAAGGCCAAAAAATCAGAAAAACTTTTGGGCACAGCTGTACCTTTGAACAACTGTCCCCCAGAGATTGTTGTGTGTGAAAATCCCAGTTGATCATCAGTTTGTGAAATACTCAAACCAACAACAACAGCAACGCCACATTTAAAGTCTCTGCCACGTGATTGGCTGACTAGATATTTGGAAGCAGTTGAACAGGTGTACTTCATATAGTCCCCCTTGTGTATTAAAGAGGAGATTCCCGCTGTTTTTCATAAAGAATGTAACAGAAGCAGAGGATAATAAACCTCCAGTTTTTTTGTGCGCCTTCCTGACCAGAACTAATTAACAGAGAAGCTCTGACATGAGCACAGCCACAGGAGGCGGCGGCTTGTTACACTCTGCAGTCCGACTTCTCTCAGAGATATAAGCACCTCCTTTAAAGACTCAAATGCAGCCCAAAGGCCAAATCTCCTCTTTGCCATTTAGATGTTCTCAGACAGTGAGGGACCCTGTTAGGTTTTTAGGAAGCAGAATAGGGAGATAGAAAAGAAATGAGAGCAAATAAAGGCGAAGGAGGAGGAAACGGCAGATCCCCCTTGATACCCATCAACAATTTGCAGGTTGTGTCCTATCACAGCTCCAGTGGTGCTTTGAGAAAAGACTAAATGGCGAAAAAGGAGGCTGCGCGGATATTATATACAAGCAATCTTCATTAAATACGTCTTTGTCGAGGCTGCCCTGTAAGGTTACAGATGGGCGTTGGAGTTTAAAACACTCTCTTATGTTATTCATATTTTTACTGCTCGTTACTGCTCGCATGCATATGTATATTGAGCATATTACTGTGCAGCAGGAAGGGCATAAGGCAGCGTGGGCAGAATTGCAAGAAGCAAACAGCCTGACATTATGGAGACAGCAGCAAGGAAGGGAGATCTGTGCTGCCTAATTTGTTTTTCACAGAGGTGCGGTTGTGGTAAACGGAAAAAAAAAGAAAAAAAGAAAAAAGGAAAGCCGCTACCAGGACAAGGCTGACTCGCGTCACAGAGATAAGACAGTTCACTGAAGCTCCTGTGAAAGGCATCTAGAATTAACGGTGTGGGAAAGCTGTTAACAGAGAGCGATGGGCTGCAACAGGCAAACACGCAGGTCGGTGGAGGGATTCATGCATGAGCTGATTGTTGAGAGGATAACAGCTGCAAACGAGACGGGACGCTGACCCTGAACCTGTAGATGAGGACGCTCATGAGGTGTTTTAAAACAAGTGGGAAACTTGATATTTAAAGTCAAATGGTTCAAAGGATTTCATGAATCCACTTGAGAAGATATCTAATCGCTTAGAGCCCAAGAGTAGCGCCAGAGCCAGAATTTGCATCCTAGGTTTTAATCAATATTAGACTTGACACTAGATAAGATAGATCTATCTTTGTTTTTTGCATAGAAAATCTAGGGAGTTACACTTTCATTCTACATTTTCAACATGTGTGGACAAAAAAAACCATTACAATCCATTAACTTCTTTTTCCCCCCACTTTTTTATCAATTTCTGTATTCATTCTTGACGTAACATCACATGTTTCATTGAATTCTGGTGTACAAGAGCTGTATTTATTTAAAACCAGAGTTTCATCCAAAAAAATGTAAAGATATGCTCTCGGAGACTTCGCATGAGAGATCGTCAAGGGTTAATTAAGATGGCTGAAAGGAGCAGGATCTTATGAATCAGTTTCTTGTAGAGAGCCGTTCCAATGAGCGGCTCATTTTTGTTCATTTATCTATTTCTCAGAAGCCAATTCTCATCTTTACTGGTAACTAATCACTACGAAGAATGATGGGTTGATATTTGAGTAGCATGCAGCAGGGACTCAGTTCCCATCGTTTATGTTAAAGAGTCGGTCAAAAGATCTGGATCGTTTATGAACATCACAACTCTAATAGTTAAGTTTCCTTCAAATCTTTACAGCTTACTGACTTTTACCTGTCTAACAATAATTTTGATACTTTGTATTCAGGCTTAAGGAATCACCACAGCACCAAGACAGATCTGATAGAGGTGAAAAACAGTATCCACCTGAACACAGGTGCTTGCAAAGCCTCAGCTTTAGTTCTGCTTTTGACCTGGTTGACTATGAGACCGTATTACAGAGGTTAGAAAAGTGGTTGGGAATCTCTGGAACTGCCTTGAACTGGTTCAAGTCTTATCTTGGGGACGAAGGTACTTTGTTGAAATTGGTAGCTGTGACGCAGACCATTTTGCCATTTGACCTGTAGGGTTCCCCAGGGGTCGATCCCGGGACCCCTCTTGTTCAATTTGTACATGCTCCCATTAAACCAGCCAAAGTGCAGCTGCAACGTGACAAACCATAGCTATGCAGATGACACTTAGATCTACGCATCACTGACGGCAGGAGAACATGGGCCTGTAGATTCACTCTGCCACAACATTGAACGGATCAGTTTGTGGATGCAAAACAATCTTCTCTAGCTAAACTCAGACAAAACTGAAATCATTGTTGGCCACAGAAATAAAGAGAAAGTGTTATCGGTTACCGTAAGTCTCTCTCTCAATGTTGATAATAGGGCTGGAAATCTCAGGGTAATACTGGACTCTAGCCTGAACTTTAACTCCCACATTAAATCAATAACATCAGCAGCTTATTACTGTCTAACAAACATTTCCAAAATCAAAGGAATAGTGTCTTAACCTGACTACACCAGCCTCGTGTCGCTCAGAGAATAGATTGTAAAACAGCTCTGCTTGTCTACAAGTCTCTCCATAGTTTAGCGCCAAAGTCCATCTCTGGCATGTTAGAGCCATATGAACCAACTGGGACTCTGAGAACCTTGGGGAGGGGTCTACTGCTGGTGCCCAGAGTCAGTCATAAACACTGGGAGGCTGTGTTTCAGTTTTATGCTCCTAAAATCTGGGACAATCTTCCAAAAGATGTGAGACAGGCTTCAACTCTGACAATGTTCAAATCCAGGCAGCAAACAGTTCTGAAAGTATTTTATCTGCACTCCTCTCTTTGAATTTACTTGAATTTTTTAGTGATTATTTTTCTCGTTCTGTTATTTCATGTAGCTGTAAAGCACTTTGAATTGCCCTGTCTTACCTTGAAATACCGTAGCATCAAGTATTTAAACGTATCCTTGACTTCATGCTTTGACTGCCTTCCATTACGCCACAACAAAAACAAACAAGGATCTATTCTTTTCTTTACTTGAGAGTCCATCCTGATGCATAACTCTCTATCTACTTCTTGAACTCTTTGAGAGAAGGTCTGAAAACAACGTTACTGTTTATTCAATGCTAAAGTAAAGATGCTTTTGTTGTCTCTCAAAAACTTTTTCTTTTGAAGCACAGAGTCGAAAAAGAAGAAGATCTAATCTTATTCTCCTCTGGGAACCTTTGTGGGCAGATTTGTTCAGAATTATGCATTCAAGCTGGGAATTTTTTGTATACTTCAAATAAACTATTGAAAAGTTTTATTAGAGGATAAACTATCCACTATTTGGTGATACAAGCACTTGCGTGTACTGCAAAGGTTATTGCACATTGATTTTTAACTCTGTATCTCATTTGCTCCTTCGTCTCTCCCACTTTGTGTAATTTGTCCGAAGCTCTTATTAATCTGCGTGCCATGCTGAGCTCAGATCCTGCTGACAGTAACGGGCAGAGCGGGATGCTGCGAGAGTAGGTGTATCTGACCCGTCATATCAGTGCCAAGCTGTCAGTGCTGACAGCAGCAGAGGGGGAAGCAGCTGCAGCAGCACATCTCGATAGTGGAGATGAGGCAGACCGGTCAGCGCCACGGCCCCAGGAATGCCAGGCTGTTAGATAATGCCTGGAAGAGTTTAAGGGAGGCGGACAGCTGACGACTCGGGCAGGTGACTGTGCCACTTAGAGTTCCTGTAAGAGTCAGAGCGCGAGTACAGGAGGTGCCTGCTTGGGTTTGTGTTTGTGGGAGGAAGGGTTAGTCAGCAAGACGGCAGAATGTGGAAGAGGAGCGAGGTCAGAAATGCAGAAGAGAAACAGACGGTACCCTACATCTGTACAGAAAATGTTCAAACATGAGTAAGTTCCCAAGACTCTACATAAGTTCAGACATCTACCAGTTCAAACATTACTGTACTCCAGCTGTCACTTTCTAGGTTTTAATCAATCAGAAGAACTTATCATACTTTGATGAGGAAGTGTAACATTTATTTCTGTTCCTCTTTCCTATAAGGTCGTTGGTGTTTAAGGGGTAAAATATTTTTGCCATTATTTATGGAAAATGGAAAAAATAAAAGTTCACTGGACAAGGCTCAAATGTTCAATGAATGGGTAAACCAATAAAAAAGTTCTCAGCTCGACTGTACTGTTTTTCTAGATTCTTTTCATTGACAACACCCTGATTTGTCACCAATGTCAGGAACTTACTTTTGCGTTTATTTCATTTCATGATACTTTGTATATGAAAGATTAAAAAAGATTGCTCCGCTTTGCCATGTATTGTTTTACTTCCATACACTTTTAATAGAAGCATTTTTTGGGGGGTATTTTATATCAGGTAAAAAACGTGGTGTTGTTCATGTTTTCTGTGTTGTTAGTTGTAATTTGTTTTCCAGTCTAGCACCTTATAACTTTGTTTTGGAAGGTAACATACAAATAAAGCTGGACTGGATTGGATAAAACATTCATAATGCACCATTTTTTCCCCAGTTGGAGTAAAATTTCTCAATCTTTCAGTCACTTAAAGGTTTTTTTTCTTCAGCAGTGATTTGAATTTGGTGGCATCTTAAATTCAGGATCTGCAGCGTCTCAGTTTCATATGTCATTACCCTGTGATCTGAGGAGGCTGCGATAATGATGCACTGATCGGCCGCCAGATGCAGAGGCGGAAAAACACCAGAACTTGGCGAGGGCACCAGAAGAACCTGCTCCAGTGAGCGTCTGCAAGAGTTAGAGCGTTACTCCCACTTTCTTGCCTTTCGTGTGTCACTTTATGTGGGCAGCTCTTGTTGGTCTTAACAGTCCGACATGCTGTGGTTGGCACTGAGCTGCAGTTTTTATGTATGTTATTAAAATATAAAGCAACTCAAGTTTTCTTTGAACCTCAGGTGCAGTGTCAGAATATAAGAAAAAATGAGTTGGATTTGCAAACATTACAGCAGCTGACATGCCTGATTTTAACCATCTTGTCTCTGCTCCACTGAAGGAAAACGGCTTGAAAAGTAGAAGTGGGAGTAACTTTGCAATTTCAAGGTCTTGAGGTAAATCTGCTCAGGCAAGGAAAAGCTTGTTTCTTCACATGGGATCCTTTAAGTCAATCTGAAACATTTTGCCCTGATACTTTACAGATATTCTATGTCTTTTAAGGCATCTTTGAGTTATTCCTGGAGCAATTAAATTAAATTAAAATGATTAAAATCTTCACTGGACAAGACTCACATGTCCAAGGAATGGGTAAACCAATGAGGAAAGTTCTCAGCTCAATTTGACAATTTTTTGAAGTATTCTATTGACGTGGCCCTGATTTGTCACCAATTTCAGGGCCCTACTTTTGTGTTTGCTAAAGACACCTTTTTTCATTTTATGAAGCTTTTTGTACATAAAGTCTCTCTATAATTAAAAAATAAATATATTACAAAGGAAATTAATGAGATATCTTCATAAAGTTTGTTCAATGAACTCAATAGATATAAGATTTTTTAACCATATAGCATTTGTGTACTTCAGGTACCCTGTTGATGGAAGAATTACTGTGAAATGAACCTTTACAAAATGGTTTCTCTTCAAGAAAAGGCAGCATTTTTCTACAAAATAAGTTTTCCTATTAGTTTGGTTAAAATTATTTACTATATACTCCTCATTTTGCTACATTTACCACACATTTGTCTATTCATTCTCCTTTTTAATGCATTTTTTTAAAAAGTAAAGACAACTTGTGGATCCCTGCTTATCAATGTTGGTGGTTGTGTTGGGTTAAAATGTGTAGTTTTTCTTGAAATGTGACGTTATGTGCACATTTGGTGAGTGCTTTTAACACTTACTAAAACGTGCAAGTTGGTGACCTATTTATTGTTGTCTTTGAACCAGACAGTTGACAATAAAGTCATTTTCTATCCCATTCCAAGCTGTATCATGCTATTATTTTCTATTTTAATCTACTGTGTTCTACTTGACAGTAACACCCTATAGCATCACCTGATTTATGATGTATGATTTTTTTTTTAACTTTAAATGGATAATGCTGCATAAAGTAAGCTAAAAAATAGTGGTCCTGAAGTTTGCTCTTGAGTTGGTAGCCCGGGCTTGGACCATGTCTCGCCTGTTTCAGCTCTATCCACTGTCCTAATGTATCTGATCAAAGGCATAAAAGCACAAAAAATAAGTTTCAAAGACAAAAATGTCACCAGTTTTTCATATAGTTGCACTTCTGTTTGAAAACCATGGAGTCTCCTCCTGCTGGTCATTAGAAATAATGCATGTATAAGGCACTTCTTGGAGAAAATATCTACAATAACGGCTCAGTATCCTGCACACACATGCTAGTGTAGAGTCAGGATTGTTGAGGCTTTGCTCTGAAGAGAAGCATAATACGAGAACACAGAGACTGATCCTCTTTCATGGAGCCACTCCTGACCACAACAACCAACACCTCGAGCTCGCCTGAAGTGGAGCTCTGCACAGTCAGACTTCTTTCTTTCTGCACTGATCAGTAGAATTCATTACAACTCTCATCACATACCTTGGGGCCTTGTCTGCCAGGGTACCCGGGCAATCCAGGGACTCCGAGCTTCCCCTGAAAAGAAAAACGAGCAAAGACAAACAAAACAAAGATGATGAATTCTCTTTGTGTCGCCTGAGACAGCGTTGCAGAAAGCAGTAAAGTTCACAGAGGCACTGCAAGAGGCAATAAACTTATAACCGTAAAGTTTTACTTCCAGAGAGGGAAATATTTGAATTCACTGTTTATGAATATGACATCATCTGTTTTCTGCTTCTGCTGCGAGTTCATTTTGGACGGAGTAGGGTCATTAAAAAGTACACACAATCTGATGTAACTGCAGCGTCAAGTCATAAATTCATACTTTTTCATCAGCCATCCAAGATTTCTGAGTTAGAGATGGTAATTTGAGCTTCTGCTGAGCAGATGCATTAATTTTAAGCCAAACAGGAAGAGGATGTCAGCAAATGTCTGATATTTAACTGATACTGCAAGAGTGGCACAAGAGGGGGGCGATTCAATTACCATCTCGGTTTGTGCCAGGTGGAATAAACTCTGGATTTCAACATGAATAAAAAACACTTAAACCATGTGTAAAAAGTCTGAGCTTTGTTTTCTTTCTTTGGAATAATATTGATAAACCAATTCCGTTGTTTGAGATCACGTCTGAGCCTTAATGATGAATTTTTATCTCTTTAATGAAGCAAGAAAACAGCTCGGCTCTGTTATATCTGTGAGATGTCATTACTTATATCTCCACCCTTCAATCTCGAGCGTGTTTATCTTTTTGTAACCTTTAATACTAATTTGCTAAGACTCCAAATGCTGCAGCAAACGCAGAGCAAGATACTCCGCGGAGAGATCAAAGCTCGACACAGAAATGTTGACAACACGAGCCAATTAAATGTTGAGGAGCTGAAGAGAAATGGAGAAGTTCAACTTCCTCCAGATGGATACAAACTGAAGCAGGCAAGTTCCTTGAAAGATAGTGCATTGAAGATAGAAAATGCATGGAGAAAATGGCTGCCTTGACCCTGCTTCGGTTTTATCAGCTTAGAGACCAACCTGCATCGAGCTGTATATGAGCGCCCAATTATGTGTTTTCACCCTATCACCCAATAAAACGCTTTAATTACTTTTTTCTGTCCAATTATCCCACGTAATTAAACTTTAATTCGAGTGTGAACTTCAGGACATCAATAAAACAAATGAATCAAAATGAGAATCTCCTCGTTACTCACCTTCTCTCCGGCCGATCCGATGGGGCCAGCCTCTCCACCAGGTCCCGACTTGCCCTTGGGGCCCTCGGGTCCGTCCTCTCCTCTGGGTCCTTGAACGCCGCCCTCGCCCTTGATGGGAAGAAAACAAGAGTAAATAAGTGTTATTATCTTTCCTGCTCCGTGGAGGCGGCTTCTGCCAAAACACACATCAGTATTCTCCGCAGAGACGGTGACTCACCTTGTCACCCTTAAGACCCATGTCACCTTTGAAGCCGGGGAATCCATCCTCTCCCTGAAGATGAAAGAGATGAAAGGCGTCATTGTTTAAGCCGGGTGTTTTTTTATCAGGTATCAAAGGGAAAAAACAGATCAATTCAAGTGAAAGAAAGTGTGCAACTATGACTTTGAAGAGCAGAAAAGAAGAATAATGATGGACGACTCAGGTGACAAAATCAGAACAAAGTTTACATATGCACAGAAGTTTAGGAGCAGAGTGGGAAAGTTTAACACTGACACCTAGTGGCCACTTGAATAAAGCATTCACATCTGCACTTTCACAGCCATACCCCCTGTATTTGACTCTCTGTGATGTTTTACTGACATCTGGTGGTTTAAAAGCAGAATGCAGCTTCTGATTATATTGGTTTTTCAGCTGCGTTTCACTGATGCCAGTTTTTCGGACGCACTTCAAAGCATGAAACCACAGAAAGGATGAATCACACTGCACTAAAATACAATCTGCATAGTGCGTTACTTCCATTTTTGCTTCAAAGTAAGAAGGAAGAATAACAAAGGAGTGTTAAACATCCCTGCAGAGCTGAGGAAAACTGATCTCGAGGTTGCAACAGGCTGAGTTCAACCACAAGCATCCAAGAAAACAATAAAACCGCCTCATTCAGCCTTAACTGCTACACACTCCATTACACCTCCGTGGCACAGAGCTGCCGACCTGATTGGAGAGTTTTTCCACTCGCTGAATTCCTCAGAGTCCTCGCTCTAAACCCTGACAGCTCCATTTTTGGCATCTGACGTCTGTCAGTCACAAAAATAGGGGAGACCGGAGAGGTGTTTACCTTCTCTCCTTTGCCGCCTTTGAGGCCTCTGATTCCCTCGGCGCCCTGAAGAGAAAGAGGGGAAAAACAAATCAGGAAGAAGTTGAGGGAAGAATGGAAATGGTGCTGTATGACTAAGTTAGCGCTTACTTTCACACCACGAGGGCCAGGGTAGCCGATGGATCCCATAGGACCTGGATGACCCTAAAAGATGAGAAACATTTAACTGGGGTGAGTGAAATGAAAATAAAAACGCATTAAGATTTACGGCAATGTGTCTCTGCTGTATTAGATAACTTTACTGGAGGTTTTCGGTCAAAGAGTGAAGTCTCCAGACAGTACTTCTTTAGGGTTCATATAAAACTTACAATAATAAAAGAAACTCTTAAAGGGATGGGCCAACTTTTCTGCAATTTTATGAGACAGCTTTTTCTTCTTTACTGCATAAGATGACCATGCAATTACAAATCAACCAATAAAACAAAAGAAGAAGTTGGTATTCATTCTGCACACTGTGCATGCAAAACAAATACTACAACTTTATTATTTGCAATTCTTTCTCAAGCTAGCCTTTTTTTTTTTGAGATTATGATGTTTTGGGGATTTTGGCCTTTTTGACCAATTATGATCTAATTCAGACATTATTTCAAAGAAATTACATACTCATTTTATCCCATAATCATGAAATTTTGAGACAATTTCCAATAAATAGAGAGAAAGTTTGTCTTATTATTATCTAATTAGGGTGAAATTGGCAGACCTGTAATGTAAAGTGTTTCCAAAAAAGTAACTGTATGAATGTAACACAATGACAGTATGGTGTTTACACTAAGTTAACAGCCTTGACGGGTGGTTTCCCTGTGTGTGTATCAATTATGGTAACAAATATGAAGTATTCTAATAAGAAATGTTGCGTATGCAGAAATTTTTTTAATCAAATGCTTTTGCCATAGCTGCTGTAACAATGCAAATATCCTCTGTGTAGTAATCTAAAGGTTTATCTTTTTTATCTCTACTTAAAGACTGTTTTAGATTTATTGAACTGGGTGATGCATATTTATGTATAATACATTTTTATCCTGCCATAGCAAGCATATGTCGTTTCAGTGCGTGCATCGGGGCGGAACTCTGCCGTGCACTTTGCAAAGCTGAGAATTGTAAACATGTTACCATATAGAGACAGAAACCACATGGAGGCTTGTTGTCTTTGATACACAGTAGAATAATAGAATAAAAGGTGCAGTAAAATAAACTGAGCTAAGAATACCCAGGGTATAATCTAGCCTAGGCCACTTTAACCTTTAAGGTATCTTTTGACCTGTTACACCGGTCCACTAGTTGAGCCTCTGCTCCTCTCACTGACCCAAAACAGTTTCCTAAGTGTGCACATTGAAGATAGAATGATACATTTTACTTACAACTGTTCCTTTCTCGCCTGCAGGACCTTCCTTTCCTGGGTGACCCTGCAAAACGAGTCCACAAGGTCCACTTTAGCGACTCTTGATCGTTTTCTCAGCTGGTTTTTGATTAAATGGTGTAAAAAAAAGAGTCAAATGTGTAACTTACAGGAGGGCCGTCAGCACCAGCGAGGCCAGCCAGACCCTGCTTCCCTTGAGGTCCCTGCACAGAGAGGAATTCATAGATTAAAAGACAGACAGACAGACAGATATGTGAAAGACAAACATCCCTCATCATCTATAACACACTTCACCTGCTTGAAACATTATCAAATATCCACAAAAACATCATGAAAATACTTTCAGCGAGACAAGATAAGCACTTCTGCAGGATGCTCTCTTTGAATATATGTGTATAGCGTGTGTAAACGTGAGGGTCTACGTGTGTTAAAGCCGTCAGCGGAAAACTATAACCTCAGACGGCCGCGTTCCTGCAGAATCACTTATGAGGTCTCGACTGAAACGTTTGCTTATCGATGCAACAGAATTGTGGTGGGAGGACTGAGGGGGCGGCCGCGTCCCCTTCCGCTTTACTTACTTTTTCACCAGGAGGACCGATCGGACCCTGAGGACCAATGAGACCCTGAAAGAACACCAAGGAAAAGTCTGTCAGTCAAACTATATCGTCCTCTATCAAGCAAATTAGCTTGTTACTGAACATTTTAGGGGAAGAAAACACCTGTTATGTCAATTTCTAAATCGAATGAGCAGATTTTCTTTACGCATTCCTCTTTTTTTCTTCTCCTTCTTCCTCTACAAGCATTTGTTTCTGCTGCTAAGCTGCTCAGTGCTGCTTGTTCAGGTGTGAACTCATCTGTTCCAGAGTCATTTTCAAAGTCCTGAGACTAAAAAACAGGCATTAACAGCTCTAATAAGAGAGCAGTGTTACTCCCTCATACCTCAGGCCAGGTATACTTAAAACGACATTATTTATTCAACCGTCAGGACGGGTTCCTGCTCACACTTTCCAGGAGAATGACGCCACCCTGTCCTGAAAATCTCACCTGGCAGTGGTTTTTTAATCCTTGGCTTCATTATTCAGTGGACTGTTTTGCATTAACACTGACTTTAAAATGGAAGATTTTTCACTTTGGTGCAATTAAATGTTGTTTGTTGACTTTTCCTGTTCTCAATATGATTCAACACCACATTTGAGCTCGACAGCTCTTAGATAAGTTCAATATAAGTTAGTAGCTAAGTAACAGTCTGGTGGGTTGAATCCTTGACTTTTTAACTCAAAGGACTGATCTACTAAAGATGTGGGTGTACAAAAACATGCAAACTTGATCATGTGCAAAGCTGATTTGCTAACTGGGTGCACCATGGATTGCGTCTCTCGTGCAACCCATTTAATGTGTCTACCTTCATGAATATGCAGAACACATGTAGATTATCAGGATGCGCAAAATACTGGGAGGAGGAGATGCAAATGTGAGTTATCAGTTGGTATTTTAGCATCTATACTTAGCGCGTGTGAAAGGCAGGTGCAAACTAGAACAGCGTTACGCAGTCAAGATAAAAACAACTACAAACAAATATTTAGACAGCTCCATAACCCAAGAGGTCCAAAAAATCAAAGAAAAAAACAGTGGAGCCTTTAATATGATTTGGAATATCTTCTTTCTCTCTCTCTCTCTGCGCGTAACAAGTTGGCACTGACGCGCTGTCCCAGAGCGCATGATCATGTGAGTGGTAAAATTTAAATTACATTCTTGAAAACAGAGTTTGTTTCTCACTGTTTTATTGCTCTATAATGTCGTTTATTAGATTTGTGAGAGGAGTCAGAGCTTTTGTCCAGTAGTTGCCCTGTATGGACTGAAATCTAGATGAGGAGAGGATGAAAAGCTTTGCTGCAGACTGCAGTAAAGAGCAAGTTCACTCCTTATAGAGCTGACAGAGAGTAAACATTATGGTAATGTCTGCAGTGAAAAACAAGGTGAACTACATTTCCTTTTAAAGACTGTTGCTACTTTAAAGGTGTATCCCTTGGGCTAAATAAAGATTAAACTTACATACATACTTAAACGTTTGTCTTGAATGTCTGAGACTATATAATGGTGATGGTGTGGAATCAAAGCAGTTCCTTACTTGTGATTAAGTTCAAGATTAAAATATATCTCAACTGAACTGTCATTTTTATCACAAAAACACAGAAGACTGGCTGATTTCAGTTGTGCAGCTGATATCTAGTGTACACAAGATGGTTTGTCAACACATTTGTGCCTACATGTTTACACCCCCTCCAGCAGAATTTTCAGATTTTTGTCCTTTTCTCAGAAAATATGAATGATAACACAAAATCCTTTCTATCACTCATGGTTAGAGGTTGGGTGAAGACATTTATTAACAAACAACTGTGTTTACTCTTTTTAAATCATAATGACAACAGAAACTTCAAAAATGACCCTGATCATTTTCTGAAACACACACTGATTACAAGCAAATAGATCACAGGTGAGGATGGTCACCTTTAGTAGACATTCAAACACATTTGTGTTCACTTTTGTGCATTTATCAGGACAAAACCACCAGAGTTGTTTAAACTTCTTAACAGGGTCATTTTTGAAGTTTCTGTTGTCGTTATGATTTTAAAAGAGTAAACACAGATGTTTGTTAATAAACATCTTCACCCAACCTCTAACCATGAGTGAAAGAAAGGATTTTGTGTTATCATTCATATTTTCTGATAAAAGGTAAAAAAAAAAATCAGAAATTCTGCTGGAGGGGTGTAAACTTTTGGGCGCAACTGTATATATGATATATCTTTGTCTCTGTTTTTAATTCCTCCACCTAAATCTCCAACTCCATTTATTCAAACTTTATTATTTGTTTACACACTCTGCACTGACAGTACTACACGCTAAATCCTTGTTTAAATAGGCTGGTCTGTACCTGTTTTCAACTGGACATGCAATCAAAGTAGATCACTTGCAAGACGCCCACTATTAGCACGAGCTATGTTTTAGTTTGCACATACAATTTAATTAGGATTTTAGCAGATTAGACCCTTAGTGTTTTAGTAGAGTGTCCATTCTAACCATTTTGTGTGGGTATGTGTTCTGATTGTTTTGTGACTAAATGTCAAAGTGGACGTCATCATCATCTTGCTGCAAACACATCTACCTACAGGTACAAATAAAGTAACCAAATCTAAATTGGCACATCACAGCAAGACAGACAGGATGTTTTGTGTCTTCGTGGCAACAGAGACCCATTATATTTCAAACACTTGGAATTCCCAGACAACTTGTATAAGAAAGCAAAAAGATGAAAAAAAGAGTCATTTGAGTTCAAGTCTTTACCAGTTTCACGTCTAGGGTGAACTAGAAAGTGAAAGGAAAGAGCAAAAGAGGAGAGAGAGGCCGAAGATGAGCAGAGAAATGAGGCACTTACATGTGGACCAGGCAGACCCTGCTGTCCAGGAGGGCCTGGCTCTCCTTGTGGACCCTGTTGACGACAAAAAAAGGAGGTTTTGTCATTCACATGTTCAGCTGCTGCAAGTGATTTCCTCTTTAAATGTTTCTATTGTCATAAAGAAACAGCTCTGCCAGAAACATGAGGTGACTGAGAGATTAAATGTAAAGATAAGGGTGATGGAGGGAGATATTTTCATGTGAAGTGAAAGGAAAAATGTCCGGTTTCCACATCAAAACTGTCTTACTTAGTCAGGGGAATTCTTACGGAGACGTTGCTTTGAAAGACTGTTTGATTTGTTTCATCAAGTGAAATTAAAGGTGCAAACACTGAAGAGAAATCTGATACAATGTCTGTATTCTGAACTCAAACTCTCAGATCTGACAGCAGCTGTGAAACTCCTTGAATCTTTGTTTGAGAGACTTCAGAACCATTCGATTAAAGCTAATGAGACAAAGTTGAGTGGTGGGCTGTTTCCTGCTGAGATTTAGTGTGTCACAACCAAACATACACACAAAAAAACAGACAAGAGTCATGTGACGTAGCCTGCTCCAGCTGTTATAACAAACACTGAAGACAAAGGCTGAATTCAGAGAGGTTTAGTTGGCTTTGCTGCTATTGTTGTTTGAGGGGGCGAGAACACAAAACGGAGTTATTTTTCCATCATTACAGACCGATTACATCAAAGCTCACCTGCCCCTCAGGTGACTTTTAATACCTGATGACAAGGAGTTACGTGCTGACATCAGTAAGAAAATGTTCTCTACACTGTAAAAACTGAAATCGTACCAAGTGTTTGACTTATTTTGTCATAAAAATGTCTCATCAACCAACGAGTCCAAGAGCATGTCTTTTTCAAGATACTAAAACACAAAAAAGATGTCTGGATTGTTTGTAACGAGTCAAAAAATCTGCAAATGGGGGAAGTAAAATTTGCTCCTCAAGGTTTCTTGAAATTAAAATAATATCTTCATTCAAGAAACTTTTTTCTTACCCTTTACACTGCAAAAACTGAAATCTAAGCAAGTCATTATCTCTTATTTGTTGTAAAAATTGTCTTACTATTCTTGATTTGAGCCACATTCACCAACCCAGGTCATAAAATGTCTTATTTCAAGTTTTTTTTAAGACAAAAATGAGGTCTAAATTGCTTGTAACAAGTAAAAAAAAATCTGCCAATGAGATAAGAAAAATTTGCTCCTGAAGTTTCTTGAAACTATAAAGATGTCTTGATACAAGAAACTTTTTTCTTACCCCATTGGCAGATTTTTTTTTACTTGTTACAAGCAATTCAGGCCTCATTTTTGTCTTCAAACAACTTGAAATAAGACATTTTCCAGGACTTATCAGTAGAATGTGGCTCGTATCAAGAATAATAAGACAAATTTGACTAAAAATAAGTCATAATGACTTGCTTAGGTTTCAGTTTTTGCAGTGTTGGCAGATCTTTTTGACTTGTTACAAGCAATTGCAGGTCAATTTTGTCTTTCAATAAGACATTTAAAAAGGACTGGTCGCATGAATGTAGCCAGTATCAAGTCAAAAAGATACTTTTTACGAAATATAAGATATAATGACTTGCTTTGATTTCAGTTTTTGCAGTGTATTTTCCACCAATTTATTGTAAAGTAGATTAAATCTAAATTCGACCTGCTGCATTATTCTAATCATAAACAGTGCAATATTTCTTTAACCTGTCAGAATTACAGATTGAATTTTTTGCATCAGATGTTTTTTTTATGCTCTACACCATTGTTACTCAACCCTGCTCAACCAAAAAGCCAAACTGATGAAAACTACCTTTGAAAGAGCAACATCCAAGTGGTAAAAACAGCCAAAAGTAGCAACAAAAGTCAACTTAAAGTGGCAAAAATGGTCAAAAAGCAGCAAAAACTGGTGAAAATTGGGTGAAAACTTGGAAACAAAATAGTCCCTTTGTATTAATCTTCTGTAATATTCTAATTCCTGAGTTTTGATTATGTATGAGCCGTAATCATTAACATTAAAAAAAATAAATGCTTGAAATAATTCACTCTATGTATAATGAGTCTGTGACAACACCTGGGTTTCATTTTCAGAGATAAGTGACCAAAAATATTGAACTTTTTTTTTCCAGATACACCTGTATATGCAGTCAGAGTTCTTTGAAAGGATGTTTTTAAAAAATATTTATATCCTACAAAAATCCAACTTCCTCCCTCATATATGTTTATCTTATTTAAAATGAGAACAACAAAAAATACATATATCACCTCCTTCAATGAAGCGATTGATATCAACAACACCTAAAAACAATGGAAGACAAAAAAATTCGAAATTGCAATAAAGTGAAAAATAATTGCAACTAGCCCTGTTCTCCACTAGGGGGCGATATGGGCGAAATATGTCATGATTTTTTCTTATGGCAGGATCAGTATCTGGATTTCATCTTTAAGACTATTTGACCTACAAACAACATTTTCGAGCCCTAATTTTTTTTTTTTTACAGCATTCTGGAGTATTTCAGTGAACAAAGTTTTGCCTTTTCTTCACCATTTCATCACTTCAATCTAAAAAAGAAGCAAATCTTTGTGTCCCTGATTTTAAACAGCTGTTTGTTTCCCAAACTTAGTGATTCAGCGACCACAGAAAGTGTCGGCTTGTCCAGCTGTCCTGACCAATGATCTGTTACCCTCATCCAAACGTCCCACTGGGAGCCTTTGGGAAGCAGCGTGCATGATGGGATCTTTACTCACAGTCACACACAGGCTTTCACTGTTTCATCCCGTCCATCGCGGCCTCATCAGTCATCAGCTGTGAGACACTCCCTGCTTCTATCTACAACCTCTAATCAGCTATGACCTTTGACCTCCTTTCTTGTAGAGTTACTCTGGGTTAAAAGGGCAGCGACCTCCCGTCAGCCTCAGGGAGACGGGTGGATTACTGAGGTGGTCCTCACACATGTGAAGGGAAACTCTCTGAAAATCTGCAAACAAAAACTTGTCTCACCAGGTTTCCTTTAGGACCAGCTTGTCCATCAAGTCCAGGAAGACCCTAAAAAGAGCAGAATGAAATCAAATAAAGAAGAAACTCTAAGCTTTATCAAATGAGACTGATGTAAAACGGAGGTGTACTTACACGCTGTCCTCCAGGTCCTGGAGACCCTCTGGGGCCCAGCAGACCTCGAGGACCCTGTGTTTTAAGACAAAAGGGTGTGAAAAACAATCCTGCAAAGGCACATAACTACACTCCTTGTCTGAAATAGTTTTCTCAATTTAGAAGTTGGAAGGCAGTAAAAAAGAAGCAGAACATTTTGTGCATTTCTCATCTTGAGTCTGGAATGCCACCCCCTTGTGGTCAGTTGTGGTAACTGCAGTTGCATTCATAGCAAAGTTGTTTCTTATCTCAACATCTAAAGTCAAGCACTTAATCACTCTGTGCTTTTTTATTGTATAGACAGACTGCATGATGAAACACAGTGTAACCGTTCCTCTCAAAGCGTGGTGTTATTTCAAGTATGACTGGGAGGAACCACTTCTCATGCAACTCCACGCTCCATTTAGACTGAACTAAGCAGAGAAAAGGCACTTTTTTCCCCCTGGGGTAATGATGGTAAAAAGAAATTATATATATAAAAAGCATTTCCAACTTCTATTTTCTCTTCTATTATTCTGTCTTGGTGAGGTTGAGATTACAAAAGTAATGTTCCTTTGCTGAGAGGAATGCTGTTAGAGAGCGGTGGTGGGCGAGGTTAAATGTGTTTAAATAATTGCCTAAATGAATGTAGAGGGAGGAATGGGGGGATGGGGACCAGAGGAATGATGATAGTCTCGTGATTGAATAAGATGCTTACACTGTCTCCAGCGACACCTCTCTGTCCAACCTGGCCGTCTTCACCCTTTCAAAGGAAGAGAAGAAGAGTTATTTTTCAGTCTTTTCAGAATAAAAGCAGTGATAGGGTGAAGGGTGTTGCTCATACTCTCTGTCCATCTTCTCCAGGAGCTCCTGGAGGTCCTATAGAGCCTTGTTCTCCCTGCAGAGACACATGAGAGAAAGGATTATCATCAAACACACTGAAAAAACTCAATATCTTACCAAGTATATTCTCCTAAGTTAGGGTGACCATATCTTCATAACCCCAACATTTATTTTAAGACCAGGCATATGTGGACATTACATTTCTGCCTCCCAGACCCATGAAACTTAATTTTTCGAAAACTTTAATCGATTATCCACATTTAGAGACACTTCCCATGTCATCTTTTGGTGATGTCACAACTTTACACCCATTTCAGTGAGAAAAAAAGTGTAGTTATGAACAATAACATTTATAACTAAAAACCAGTAGCTAACGAATAACACTAAAAACATAACTTCCTGTACAAAGAGCAAGTTAGTTTTTATACTTATAATTTCTTACTGATCCTAAATAGCAAGGAGAAATAAAAAATGCACACTGGACAAAAGCTGGAATCTTAAGAGGAAATAATTCTATTATGTTACCATAAGTAATGTTACAAAAGCCAATTTTCAAAAGTAAAAGATGTTAATATAAACAAGGACAAATGGCTTTGTCAGGATTTTTTCCCCCACATTAAGTCAAAATCCTGAGAGAATGAGACAAATTAATTAGATAAAAATTAAAATTTTGAATTTTTATCTCAAAATTTCGATCATTTTTCTCATGATTTGACCTTTTTAACTCAAAATTTTGACTTTTAAACTCCTAATTTGACATATCATTGCAAAATTTCAACTTTTTATCTCATAATTGTGGATTTTTTTGTCTTACATTGTGACTTGCATCTTTTAATTTGAGTTGAACTTTTGGGATAAAGAGACAAAATTATGGGAAAAAGGTCAACATTTCGAGCTTAAAAGCCAACATCTTGAGCTAAAAATTAAAAGTTATGAAAACAAAAGGTGAGATATTGTGATTAAAGTCATATTCTAAGATAAAAAGACAAAATTATGAAGAAAAAAAATCAACATTTTGAGGGAAAAAGTCAAACTTTTGAGCCAAAAAGTCAAAGAATTGTAAGAAAAGGTCCATTGGAATAGCTAAGTTAAAGTTTTTGAGATAATTAGACAAAACGATGAGAAAAACATCACAATTTGACTTTTTAACTCAATTATTTCTACTTGTTTCGGAAAGTTCTTGTTCTGCTGGCAGATTATTTTGCTTAGTTTAAGGGAACTTCTCTTTTTTTTTGTTGTATATTTCATTTTTGTTTTTGAAGGCTGACTCTTAGTATTGCAGGCCACATGTATCAAAATAAAAGCCTCATAATTTCAATGTGAAAACGAAAAATATATGGGTCAAGATGTTGGGAAAATAGATGAATGAAGTCAGAACGACAGTAGCGAAAAAGTGCCTCTAATCTACAGTAGGCATGGTCACCACAATTGGCGTGGACTTCCATGGTTTCCACTATTTTTAGCGCTCTATAAGGACTGGCCCTACCTCTGGTGGCCCTGTAATTACTCAGTATAGGATAAGTCTGTCTAGAAATACCCCTCTGTGATCTCTGTCCTCTCTCTCTTCAGGCTCAAATTCCACAAACACTAAACTAGGGACTTCACATTTGCCTCCAGGCCTGGCTCAAGTGCTTCTGGAGTCGCCCTTTTTTTAAAATAAATGCCTCCTAATGAGTCAGAAATCGTCTCTGTCATCACTTGAGAAGAGGGGAAGAGATTGATGCTGCAGTAAGGACAGGGTAAAGAGAAATAACAGGCTTTAAGATCATATTTCTGGACGCACATCCTCTCTCCTCATACTCACTCTGTGCCCTTTCTCTCCAGGAAGACCAGGGAGGCCATCGAAGCCTCTGTCGCCCTGAAAAAAAAAGCACACACACGCAAACAGTCAACATCGATTACTTTAGCAGAGCTGCTTTTTCAAACGCATCCCGCAGACTCTCGCTGGTTTATTTGACAGCCTGGTGTGTGTGCTTTACCTTAGGCCCTGCCTCTCCTGGCATTCCTCGAGCACCATCAGCTCCGTTACGACCCTGGAAAACACGCAAACAGCATGTCAGACTATATGGAAACCACATTGGGAGTACGCACTAACTCATTTCTGGCAGTTATGGGGAAGATGCTATATTATTCCTAACTAGCTTAAAGTTAAATAAACATGACTTTATGGATTTACACAACACGCAAAGACACTTATTGGTAGCAGCTGAGTTATCTGAAAGGCAGCCATGTTTGAACTCCTCTCCACTCTTTGGGAGCATTCGTCTCGTAGCGCTCTTATTGGCGTGATGTATCAGAAATTCGGGAACTTAAATACAATCATCTGTTGCAACACACTGTTATTCTGAAGAAGCTAAAACAATCAAGAATGGAAGCTTTGTAGAAAAAAATCTCACCCTCTTCCCTGATTTTCCTGGTAGACCAGTAGGACCCTGAAGACCTCTAGGTCCCTGTGGGGATAAAACATATTAAATCGTGCAAATGTTTGGAGAAATAAAGCAGAACAGAGTGAAAACAAAACACCTGAAGTCGAAATCACAGATTTAAACGAACATGTTCAGAGTTCAGAGACTCACCTGTGGTCCAGAATCACCACCGTCGCCTTTAAGTCCAGGAGCACCAGGACCTCCCTGTGCACAAAAAAGGTGCACACATTTTGTTTTTAAACATGTAAAGTGTGAAAGAACAATATAAGCGAAATCTAGTGAGGAATCCAGAATTGTTAAAGCCTCCTGAGGCGATTTTACCGCTTGTGAAACAGATTGAAACAGACCGATGCCTCATTATGAACTTCTAAAGAGGGAAAGAATCAGACCAGCAACTAACAGCACGCTGATAAAAATCATCCTCTTTGGATATTTAACTGCAATTATTACCCGGCTTTCTTCCTGATCTCTCAGCTGTATTGAATGCTTCATTCTGATTGGTTGAAAATCCCCAACAACTGTTGTTAACTTTTGCTAACATGAACTATGTCAGGGCAAAACTGTTCCCATCACATCATCACATCAAATCCAAGGTTAGAGTTTAGCGTCTGTTAGCATCATATTCGTGAAGAATCTGGGTTAAATATAGTTTTTCATGACACCCAAGCAAATAATGGGGCTAGCATGTTAGTTTTAGATAGCAACCCATTGGTAAACCATGTTGCTTGGATATAAGTTTCAGTTAGCAACATATCAGTATGAAATGTGACCTACATATTAGCATCTGTTAGTGTCATATTTAAAAAACAATGTGGCTTAAATGCTAGCTGCTGTTAGCAAAGGTAAACAATTGGGCTTGAACGCAAGTATGGGTTGGTAACAGTATGACTTTGATAGTAGCTTTTCCCAGCAACATATCTAAAAAAATGTGACCTAGACGAAAGTTTCTGATAACATTTTATCTGTAAACAACATGGCTTGGATATAAGTAACTTTAAGTACCATATTGGTGACCAATGTGGCTAAAACATTATCTTTTGTTAGCACCACATTGGTAAAGAGTACGACTTAAATGTAAACTTCCTTCAGTATTATGTTGATAAATAGTGTGACCCAGACATTTGCTTCTGTTGGCATCATATTTGGGACATATGTGGCTTTAATGTTAGCTGCTGTTAGCCACACATCAGTAAAGAATGTGGCATAGATGTAAGTTTCCATTGGCATCATGTCAGAAAAACTCATGACTTAGATGTATGTAACTTAAACAATTTAAATTAATTACCAATGTGGCTTAAATGTTAGTTACTGTTAGCATCATATAGCTAAACTACATGGCTTGGATATAAGCTTTTTTTTGGAATATGCAGTGTATCTATGAAATGTGGCCGAAACATTTGTAACTCTAAGTATCATATTGGTAACTGAATGGCTTAAACATTAGCTTGTGTTAGCATCATATTGGGGTCGTGAAACTTTAATGTTAGCTGCGGTTAGCAACAGAATAGTAAATCATGTGGCATAGATGTAAGTTCCTATTAGCATTATATCAGTTAACAATGTAGCTTAAATATTAGTTACTGTTGGCATTATATGGGTTAACAATATGGATTGGATATGAGCTTCTGTTAGCAACTGTAAGTATCATACTGGTGACCAAAATAGCTTAAATGTTAGATTCTGTTAGCATTATATGAGTAAACAACAAGGCCAAAGTTTAGCTTCGGTTAGCAGGCCAATTCTGCTTGCTTAAGGTAGTAGTCAGATAATGATGTGGAAAATGTATGGTTAGCAGGTAGTTATAAATTATATATTCTGCAAAAGTCACATTTGATTGTTTGAAGTAAAGCAGGACGGGATTCTGCTGCTGTTGCATGCAAACATATGTGCCTACAGGGGGCGCCACAATCAAAACAAAGCACAAGTTCTTTGCTGCAGCTTTAAGCAGCTTTCCTCTACAAAAACCAAAACTAAAACATCTTTCCAAGTGAAAAACCCCTCAAATGTTAAAGGAAGACAGCACTGGTTTAAAATGTCTGTGTTGTTGGAGAAAGGCATGGTTGCGTGAAAGACACTCCCAAAACAAGAGGAAGGCCTCAGCCACAGTTAATGTGAAATATGTAAATAAAGTTGTGCTCCTTTTGATTTTTTTTTCTGCAATCAAATGCGCTCACAGAGGGACAGGAAAACGGTGCTGTGTGCATGAGTGTGTCACTTTGCATGATAGGAAATGATAAAATGCTCGGGGAAGTCCGAACAGGAAGAAACGCTAATTACCAAATGTGCTTTTCTTCAACTGTGAAATGAATGGATGATACAGTAAAGAGGTCAGTGGAGTGTGTGTGTTAGTGTGTGTGTGTGTGTGTGTGGAGGGAGAAAGTTTTACTCACCACAGGACCAGATCTTCCTGCCATGCCTGAGGGCCCTGGAGGACCTCTCATAGCCAGCTGTGGATCAGATGGAAACAACCAATAAAACACTGGTGAGCGAACAGCACGAGCAGCATCAGGGAAGTAGCATTATGATAGAAATGACACATTTAGAGAATAAAACGCTGATATTTTAACTTTTCTACCCCAAAATAAAAGCACTACAGAGGGGTTCTTGTTCAGTTGGAGGATGAAGTTGCAAAAAAATAATGAAAGTACAACAAAATACTTTGTATTGATAAGTGATGAATGAATTTGATTTGATTTTTTAAAGACAGTAAATTCACAATGTACAAGTTTAACATCACTGCTTTCTGTTGTGATGTTTTTTGTTCTGCCATAAAAGCGGTCTTGACCTCCAAGAGTCATTTGATGCGTCTGCAAGTTCTAATCACATGACTGATTTGAAATGACCTTTTGAGTCATTTATGACTTTAAGCGTGTTTGGATTACATTGTTGGTGTGTAGCACAACGTGTTAAGTGTGTAGTGCTGTTTTTTTGTTTTGAGTGTCAGAGCAATGAGGCAATTCAAGACATTAATGCTGTTAAATCTGGTTGACACCTAATTTTTTGGTAAATGGTTTTGAAAAAAAAAAAAGGCAATTTTTCCTATATTTCAATTAAAATAGCTGTATTCAACCGTGTCTTTTATTTATTTTTGCTGTATTTGAGCGCTGGTTCTTTAAAATATAACATTTATATTTGAATTTCAAGTTATAAAATGTTAGTTACTCATGTTTGTGGTGTCCATTGTAAAAAAAGAAAAAAATCTAACTCTTTTGTACTCCAATTTTTATTTTTATTTTGTTGTTCTTTGCAATGTTAGGTCCATTTATTATATCATGGCAAATACAACAGGTGAGGCTGTACTGAAAAAAGACACCAAGAAAGATAGGGTAAGCTGTTTTTAAGGTGAAATCAAGTTGTCATATTAAGTTCCCAATCGACCTCTCGTCTGTGATGTCACTGTTTTGTATCTAATTTGGAGTTTCAACCCCATTGTTGATGATTGTCATGTCTGTAAAGCTGAATTCAATCTCGCTTTGTTCAAGCTAGGATGGAGTGAAGAGGCAGATCTTCAGCCTTTGTGCAGACCATTGTCCATTTATTCATCCATTCATTCAATCATTTTCTACTGCTTATCCTTAAATATGGGCGCTGAAGATGCTGATAAGCAGCAGGTGCGCAGGCGCAGGAGCCACAGGTGCAGAAATGAGCCAGAGAGTGAGAGAGGTGCTCCAAACAGAAAGGTTTTCCTTATCTGAGCTAGGTTTCAAACTGGTGACCATCTTGCAGCGCTAACCATTGAACCTCAATGCAGCTCTAATTAGATTCACAACTTTGGAACTAGTGAGTTTTATAAAAATTCACCTTTAGCTTGTAAACTTGTTTATTAATTCTGTGAAAATTGGCTTTTTGATTTGGTGTGTATTTGTTTTCTGTTGTTTCTCTGTCCATCTCTAGCCAGACTCTTTTTCTCTGTTGTACCTAAATGGTGGAATGAATTACACAACTCCGTAAAATCTGCAGAGACCCTTTCTACTTTTAAGAGTCGTCTGAAGACTCAACTGTTCAGGGAACTCTTTGGCACTTTTATCTGACCTTTCTCCTCTTTGTCTGCAGGGGTAAAAGATTCAGAGGGTCTCAGACTCAGCTCTTAGTGAATGTTTAGCACTGATCTTACTTATTGTTGGTTGTGTTGATTATCAATAATGCTACACCCCTAGTTTTTAGCTATAACTTTATTGCTACCTTATTACACTGGGGGCCAATCGCACTTACTTGAAGCACTTTGTATCACTCACTAAGGTTTTCCTTCAATGTCTAACTTCTTGCTTGTATTATACGTCGCTTTGGATTAAAGCGTCTGCTAAATTAAATTGTAGAATTGTTTCTGCACTTAGCCTCTTGTGGACACTTAGTGAACTGCAGTTTTTAGCACTTCCATGTGGGTTCCATATTTTCAGGTTGCCACACGATTAGCATATTAACATTTCGCTCGTGCAGGTACATAATGAGGTAACAATCCCCCCTGGAAAAAAACGCATCAAAGACGCTCACCAATTAGTCCCGCAGTTACTTATAAAACCTGAAGTGCTTACGGCCTCTGCTGTGTTTTCTCTTCCCTCCCTGGGGCCAAACCACTGGCGCGAAGGACAAATGCAGAAAGGTGACAAGTGCTTTGGAGACATTACTAAACGCCACTTCATCCCTTCTGGCAGCTCTCCAGCTCCGCAGAGCGTTGTGAATGTGTGAATGTTGAGTGTTTGTGCAGCACATAATGATTTCCATGTGCTCCAACTTTAGATCACACCTTGCTTACAGGCGCATAAGTCAACCTGTTTTTCAACGCTGCTATGGTTATCAGGACCCCTGAGTGGGTGTGAACATCTGGAGCTGCTTTATATACTACCGAACCCCGACACAGGTTCATATTTTAGGATTTAGAGGAGAAAGAGTGGGACGTGTAAATACTGATTCCTGCTTCTATTACTCACTGATTTTTTTTAAGTTAATGATAGATAATGATTCAGTTAAGAGTCTTCTGAATGGAAAAGGTCATTCTTTAGTACTCGTACTCACCCTGGCCTGGGAAAGGATGGCCTGAGCCTGAGCTTCCTGAGCTGAAACCACAGGCCCCTTGTGTGACTCACCACCAGCTCGGAACTGTGAACCACAAAGCAAAACAAAAAACACAATTAAACACAAATTGACTTGTCTCTTTTCACAGAGTGGGACATCTAATGGTCTTCCCTGGTGAGTGTTTGAATCTTTTATTCTTTGCTGCGCCCGTAAAGCTGTCACCACACCTCACACACACACACACACACACATACAAACACATTCACTGGTGGCTCGCACACACAAATATGTGTCACTGAGCCTTTCAGAGCCGCTCAGTCACTGGTTCCACTCCATCGCACTCACTGACATTTACAAGGTAAGTGATTTGTAACGCAAGGAAAATAGGGTTGTGATCCCGCTGCCTGTTGGTGATGCCATGAGGTAAACCGGCTAAATGAAGGGATTTCATGGGCTGGAGCTTTAGATGAAAAGTGTACAGTATGAGAGGGAAATAAAAGAGACTGTGGAAAGAAGCAGGACTTACTGGAAGCATCAGGATGGTACCTGGAGGCCCAGGGACACCGTCTGAACCAGGGATACCAGGACGACCTGGAGGACCCTGCAGAAAGAGAAGAACATGTTACAGGCAAATAAAAATCATATACTGACTTAGAATGATCAGCTTTAGCTTTGTTAGCTTGCATGTAAGTATAAAGACACAATTAGCAAGACATGGTGTTAACCAAACAGTGCATTATCCTTTTAGAAACACCAATATTTGACTCATTAGCCCTCGATGGCGTGCTGGAAGTTGATAAAAAAAGTAAAAACACCAGCAGCTCATCTGTTTACAGGAAATCTTTTGTTTGTCTACATTTTTTGTTCAATAATAAGGTAACATGCTGCACTGTTACGGCTGATTTCATGAACTTATCCTGCTGGGAACAACGCTACACGGTTTTAAGTCCTGAGTCAAAACAAAAAGTGTGTTTACAGTCAGCTTGTTCTGGGAAGTAGCCTGACTCACAGCCGTTAGATTGGAAATGGTTAAAGTAATTTAAAAAAAACAAAAGAAAGGAACGCAGACTGCTTTGCTTTTTTTTTTAGAGCTTACTTTTCCCCAAAGTGATCAGTCTTTGGTCTTGGTATCAGAGGGTCATAATGTTAAGAATTGATTTGTCTTATTAGTTGCTACAGCCATAATGTCATAACACTCTACCACCTGGTTGTAGATGACATCTCAAAGCATTACGAGCTCGTGTATTACACAAAAAGGGCCGTTAATCATAACATGCATGCATCACTGTCAAAAACTGACCAATTATTCAATTGCACCATAAAAGTGAAGCAGGTGCAGAACAGGGAACTTCCAGGAAAAAAAAATCCTGAAAATTTGAACTTTGCATGCCTACTCCATTTCTCCTAACTCTAAATTTGCTGTAAATCTCAACATCATCGTACTTTCCCAAAGGATTCATTCAATCCCTTATGTCTGTACTTTCCATTTTGAAACTGTAACACATAGGCATAACATTCGCCATCTTTAAAACAGCCTAACAGGAGCTGTAATCCTGCCATTAGCGCCTGTAACAGTAGTTCAGGAGCTAACTTTTTTTTTTTTCTTGCAGCAAATGGTTTGTTTTCATCACTAATGGCTGGATATGCATGTAGTCCCAGGATGCTAAACCTTCAAGGCAGGACCTCAAAGACTGGTGGTGCTAGCTCTGCTATCTTTAGTCCGACAGGGTAAACTGATTGTTGGCATACAGACTCTTGATTCCTTGATTAAAATAAATAACGGATAAAGGCTACGTGTTGGATTCAGACCCCGGCCGCCCATTTACTCGAGGGTTGGCTTCATGGAGTGTGCAACTAGTTTACGAAGCTGTGCTGGAACCCCCAAATTGGGCTGTTTTCTGAGGGTTTTCTGACCTTGGACAAATCTCACTTAAGGGGCCATTTAGAAGATAATGGTTTTGGGCTGAAACACAAAGGTATTGTTGCATTTCAGCCTCTAGTTTCAATGGAATCGATGTTTTAGCCAACCTGAAACTGAAAATTTCAAAACAGCCTCCAGAGTGGTCTCTACAACACTGTAGTGTATGCGTACCCTAAAGTTATATCGCCAACTACAGGCCCGGCATGCAAACCTCAGCATTTCCACGTGAACGCAGAATGTTTTCACTGCGTTTCTTGTCTCTTTGAGTGAAACATTGTGATGTAAATGGGGCCTAAGTTACCATTTGAGAAGCCAACACCCTTATTGATGACCTTTGCAAGTTTCAGCTGCCATGTTTGACGAGTCGAGGTGCTGTCGAGGTGCTGTAATGTTCACAGTCACATGCGAACAAGTAATCTCAAGCAAAGCAAAATAACTTCTACTTAAAGAATCAGAGATACATTTGAGTATAAAACATCATTAAAAAATTAACTCCATGGTTTCCAAAATCTGATGGATTTATCTGATGGGAAAAAAAAACATCTATTCTTCCTCCATGGCACTGAAAGTTGCTGTTTGACAAACTGACTGGCATCCTCAGAGCCATGTGTTTGCATAAAAATTGACATATTGCATAATACAAACAGACAGCCAAATTATACTGGAGACTAGATTTTTGATTTAATAAAGACAAAAACGGATCTAGGAAGATGGAGAGTGAGCAGTGTTTCCAATAATAAAAAAAAACACCTAAATCTATTCAGCAGTCTTGAAATCTCAGTCTGCTGGCTCCAATTGATACCATGTGTTCCCATCTGCCTTCTCCACAGAGGAGGTGGTAAATACTCTCCACAAACTGCTGTTTTGGTAAGCAGAGCGACATCTAGCGTTAATGGCGCTCCTGCGTCGCTGGGAAAGTGATGCCCGAGTGGAAAAGAGGGAGACGGTGATTATGAGAGAAATGAGCCGATCAAACGCTCGAGGGGGGGTTCTGCGCAACGGAAAACCGCAACGCTTCAGAGACGAGGCACTTTTAATCCCCCTGTCAATCCTCGGAGAGGCTGTTTCTCATGGGAGGAAATGAAGGGAGGGGGAGCAACGATTTTTTTGATCACTTTCAGCATGTGGAACAATAAGCCTCTTGTATGGGTGATGTCTGCTGGTCATACTGGAGGAGGAGGAGGCGGTTAAAGAGTTAAAACGGAGTACATGTGCTAACAGGGTGATGACAGAAGGGTGTGGGGCATCACAACATTTAAGAAAAACAAGCTGAGATCCAGACTTCTGGATAGGACAGGCACTTATTCTGTGTCATCCAATCAATCAAATTAAAGAGTAGAATCCCACGGTGCTGGGATGAAAAAAAAAAAAAAAGCAGGGAGAAAGTCTCGACTTCTATGTATTTTATCGCAAACGCTTAACAAGTTTAGTGTTAACAGCACAGCTGGTTCCCAGAACTTTCTTTGTTGGTATATTGACAGTTTGTGGGCATCTAAATCCCTGATAAACTCCTCTACTGCTGCAGAAAGAGTCTGGGTCTGATTGTTTTTTGTTCCAGGGCATTAGGAGTGTTTTTCACTGCTTTTAGATAAAAAACAGACATTTTTTTCTTCAAAATAAGAGCAGATTCTTGAAATATCACTTTCAAAATGAAAAGCATTCCAGTCTTTTCATCATCTTTAGCCTGATTAATAATTCAATTGATCGCATTTATCTACTAAACAGAAAATTGTTGGTATGTTTGGTTCATTCTTCAGAAAAAATGTGTTGAATTTTAACCCTTTGACCTGATTTTAAGTTTTTTTTTTTGTTATAACTTGGGTTTTCTCTCACAGAATTGCTTGAAAACTACATGGATGGTTCCATATGTTCTATGCTATTTGCTTGTAAAATTTGTTCTGACTATTTTTGTTACATTATGTGTGTTTTATAAAAATTTATAGCATCTTGCCGCCATAAAAAAGTGAAATGATTTCAAAACAATATCCTCCACTTTGACACATACACCTGTCTGTGATACTAAATCAACATATGCACCTTTTTTCTACTCAAAAAAGAGATACACTTTTATTTAAATAAGGTCTTTTGCAACCGTTTTCCAAAAGTAATTGATAATTATATGTGAATGTGTTGGAAAGTTGACAATAAAGAGAGACACATCTTTTCAGAAACATCTGCTATCAGGAGTGAAATGAGGCCAGCTTTTACTCACCCTCTCACCAGGATCTCCATGGGGACCTGGAGGACCCTGCAACCCTGGGGTACCAGGAATACCCTGAAAGATCACACACACACACACAGACACACGCTTAGAAACACACACTATCCCCCCAAAGAGCAGCTAACCAGCATTCCCACCACAGTCAGCCCTGTACTTCCCATGCACAGGCCAACAAAGACAGAAGTAAACCATGGGTTCAAAAAGAAATAAGCCTCAAAATATAATAGACCCCAACCTCCCTTCTTTCCCTCTTTTTGCACGCTCACACACAGATGTACACGCATTCACGCACAAATACTCATTTTGACTGTCTCTCCAAACTCAAGCTTCACTGGCGATCAGGGCTGATGCTCTTTCCATAAAGACATTTTTTTCCCCCTCTTTAGCTGTTCTCCATCTGTGGAAGGCAGACAGGAGTGTGGGAGAACGTGATACTCACTGCTTGGCCGGGGGCTCCTTGGGGTCCTTCTATAAGCATCCCCTGAAAGAGAAAAAAAGTGGATACAGTAGCATTAAAGCACAGGCTGTGACTCCGCAGGCAGAGGAGACTGAGGTAAATGAGAGCTAATGGTTGCTTTGCCTTTGAGGTTGAGAAGGTTACTTTTAGCTTACAGCACAAGATGTTAACAATGCCTCAACTATCTTGTGTTCTTTTCTATAATGAGTGAGTGCGGTGGAAGATTTGGACGGGCGCCTGCGGTGGTGCATATGGCATGGGAGGAAGATGTTAACTGTAGCTGCTATTTTAGTCAGTGTTTAGCCTGTAGTGGTGAATTGTATACTATGGCACTCTGAAGATCCCATGTTCTGTGGCATTTTGTGTAGACAGAGGTTGTTTTGACTATGTTGGTAATCAAAGATGTGTGTGGAGGAATGATTGCCTTGGTTGTCTGCGCGTTTACTTCAACAAAAATCATTCACATTAAGTCCAGATACACCAGACGTAAAATAAATAATCATACCGAAACCCTGGCTGTAAATAACATATTAAGATATAAACACATTTTTTAAAGAAAATATGATATATCTGATTCAAAATTTATAAAAACAATTGGGTAAATCTTTAAAAAGTTTTGTTTTCCTAAAAGTCATATTAGCTTTTGGTTCTCTCCGAGCGTGATGACTAATATCGTTGAAATGAAAAGAGAAGTATCCTCCAGCCTTTAAAGCCTGGATAAAATATATTACTCAACATTTGAAAAAAAAATTGATATACCATAAGAAGAAATATTCAAAAAATGTATGTTATCTGGCAACCTTTCTTAACAAAGAGAGAATACCGTAATTTCCGGACTATAAGCTGATACTTTTTTCACTTGCTCTGGTCCCTGTGGCTTCTACAACAGCGCGGCACAATTTTATGGATTTAAACAGATAACAGCCACCAGGGGGCGCACTATAAGGCAAGTGCAAGTGTGAAGAACAGTTGGCGCCAGGTAACGAGCGCAAGACGGACAGAAGGAGAGTGAGACAGTTTGTGCCGAGGAAGTGTTCATGCACATCCCCTCATTATGGAAAATAAACAGATAAGTGCATATGATCCTGCTTTTAAGTTAAAGGTTATCGATCTGGCTGACAAAGAAGGAACCACAGCTGCTGCACGTGCCCTTGGCATCAATGAACCAATGAGACGTTGGAGACAGCAGCGTGAAGAACTGAGTCAATGCAATGAGTTGGTTTGCAACTGACAAAGAGGACTTCGGTGGTTTTAGTACGCTGGAGAAGGACAATGACAGGAGGATTAATGACTGACTTTTCTGGTATAGTAGCTGGTTATTTTGATACAGTAAACGGCAGCGTTAGTGCACCTTTACTGCTGTGTTGGCACTTTTTGGAAAAGTTGTTGGTTATTTTGGTAAGTTGCTGTGTTACTGCACCTTCACTGCTGTGTTACAGGCAAGCACTTTTGAAAACAAATTACATTTAGTCATTTAACGTTATTACCTCATCAAGTGCTGTAAGCTTTGTTTTTTGTTATACTGCACTAATACTATGACTGTAGGACGTGCACTGGGAACGCACCGTTGTATCATTTGTGCACTGCAAGAATGCTACTCATCATGTCAAAGATGTGAAAGTTTGATAGATTGATTGATTGACAGTTTAATTTTGTTTCTCAAATGTTAATAAATGAGACTCTTTGCCCTCCCAAACAGTCATCTCTGTCCCAACAATCCCCTCCTTATATATGGGAATTGCACTGTAAAACACCTGCGGCTTTTAGTTGGGTGCGGTTCATATATGGAACAAACTGTAGTTTCCCCCAAATTTAGCTGGTGCCGCTTATAGTCCAGAAATTACGGTACTGATTTTTTTCCCCTTCTAAACAGAGAAATTGTGTTTATTTTTAGATTTTTCACGTAATACCCATCTTAATCATCACTTACTGGCTCAATGACAGCAGGTTCACCCTTCTCTCCTTTCTCTCCTAGGTAACTGTGACCTCCACTCACCTGTGGACATAAAACAGACAAGGTGAGCTTTTTATACAGTATGAAGAAAGACATTTACAACACAAGGCTCCAATGGTCTGAGAGCTAAAAACGGAAAAATTTAAGGATAGTGACTTGCAGATGTCCTGTCCTGGTGGGTGTCTTTCTCTTTTATGGAGGTTACTTAATACGCCAACAAAACTGCTAAGAAAAGCTCAGCAAAATGCTGACTCGTGTTCTGAATGTTTTAAAGGATTTGTGTAGTTGACAAGTCGAAAAGCAGATTTTTTTTTCTGCCTACAGGAAAAATAAACCACAAGAATCTTTTTGCACAAAGCTATAATTTAGACTCTGGTCTGACTCCTGTTTTTTAAGCCTCCTCAAAGCCAGAAACTGCAGCAAAGACCCCAACTGTGCTGAAGCTCAGAGGTCGTTACCTGACACTATCCATACAATGACTTCACATGAGAGGAATTCACAAACCACCTACAGCAGTGAGCCCAAAACACACTAAATTGTGAAGTTTGAAGAAGTAACTCTTATTTAGAAATCACAGATAAGGCTGCGGTGTCCTGAGACTCAAAAGAAAAGAGCAACTCAGTTTAACTAAAGGCAGACAGATGGCAAGCCAACATCCAGACAGGGACTGTGTCTCTTCCTGTCTCTGAGAATCTGGATCCTGAGGCAAGGAAGAGGGGCTGGAAACCCGCCATAATAGACACAGGCTCAGCAGATATTTCTGTGTAGTTTGAAATATTGATCTTGATGGATTTGATGAATAAACATTTGCAGAGGCTTAGTTTGTCATACGGTCATTTAAAGAGATCACTGCTGGGATAACTGAGGGAGGAGCGTGTCTTTAATAAACAGCAGAGGTCACCGAGGCCAAGAGGTTGTGGGGGGCGTGACTGCTCTGACAGATGGGTTGACATCTGTTTATCTGCAGGAGACTTAGATAGACAAGGTGTGTGTTTGTGTTTACTGATGTGTTTGTGTTTCCTGCATGCTCCAAGCTATAACCCAATACCATGAGAAACAACAAACAAAAAGGCACAACCCTTCAAACAAATGCCACTAGCATCCTCTTCATCTTCCCACATTCCTACTCCCTCCCCTCACCCCCCCTCGCCTTAACCACTCCAGCACTTACGCTGCTCTCTCTGGTGTCTGTCACCGCCGGTTCGCCAGGTCCAAACTCATCTTCGTACGTCGCAGCTGTGGGTTTGGCTTCAGTCGGGCCGTATTCGTAATCTCCATATTCGTAGGGTTTCTCGATGAACTCTTTGTTGTCGTATTCCTTCAGGTCGTATTCCTTAAACTCGTACACGTCAGTGGCGGGATCCGCTTTTGTTTCGGTGTCAACTGGGGCGGCGGTTTCCACGGCAGGGGTGGGGTCCGCCCCGACCTGCTCCACACCAGTGATGTAATCGTCCACAATCTCTCCGTCGTAGTTCTGGGATGGATCCGGGCATTGAGAAGAGGAGATGGAAGGAAATATGGCGGACTGGTTAGTTTACTCAAACTATGTGAACAGCTTCAATGGTTCACATGTGAGACAGTCAATAAATTAGTGCTGGAAACCAATTATAATTAATGTGGTCGAAATTGTATCAAATATGGGATAAAACTCCACCTATGTTTCATTTACAGGCTGTCTTTATCACATTAATTTCAGATGATATTAAGAGTAGTTTCTTTGCACTACTTTCTTAAATACCAACCTATTGATGAGCAATTAACACTGAGGGTCCTATGCAATGTTCCCTCTAATTTTTCATGTGTCTGAGCAAACACACAAGTTCCTTGAGCACACTGAGCGCCACTGTGAGCAACATCAGATTACATTAGGTCTACAGGGTTTCCCCCAGAAAATTTGCTAAGCCCGGTGGTAGAGAAGCCCAACGCCTTTTTTGACAGGAATTTTAAAACCTGTAACTATTATGTGTTATTATACGCCATTTATTAACTATTGTAAACAATACTCTAGTGTACAATCTCACAAAAAGGCACAATCTTAAAAAAACAGGGATAGTCGTATTCTGATAAATACTGATGTATATTTCTTTACTTTCAAAAGCAAAAAAAAGGATCACAATCGTATTTAATAAGAGCAGCAGGTTTTGCGCACGTACATCAATTGCAGCAATAATGATCTACGGGTGAAACAAAAAGGATCCCGGGTTCGTTAATGTGTCAATAAAACATCAAAAAGAAACTCATTGTTTTCTAGCTTAGTGACATTATCAAACATTCTAACGACTGTTTTGTTGCCCAGTTCTACCTTAGACGGTATAAACAGCCCCGCTAACACCTGCAGCATCATGCGAGACATCATTGCTTTTATAGATAAGAAACAAGCAAATGTTAGTTTTAGTCATTTCAAGCTTAGTTAAAAACTTTTTACAGGAGATTTAACCACAAAGCTGGGTACCTACTTGGGCTGAAGGGATACTGATTTTTTCCTTCTAAGTTTTCTTCAAATATCATGATAATATCATTATTGTGAAAGATTTTGGGCATAATAACCCAAGCTAAAAGCTGGATCTAAATGACAGGGATTGAATGTGGTGATGTAAGAGGTTCAGATACTCAGCCATCTACTGACAATCATCTCAATCAGCTCTAATAGAAGCATAAACTTATAGTGTTTTGGATAAAGTGCTGGATTCATCAGTAATAGAACACTAAAACATTGACAAACACACGTCAAGTCAGTGAAAACCCTCTGTAATCAGACAAGCATTGCATCGTGGGTTAGCACATGTTGGGTTTCCGTGCTTGGCCCTCTGCTCTGTCACTCGAAATGAGCGTAATTTCTTGATCTGACTGAAGCTCGCTATTCACCTCGAGGTACATCACAGTGTAATCTGGCGCAGCACGCAGCTGTATTGTTTTGGTTTAACCTCCAAATGTTCCTCATTACGTTGCGTTTCATGTGATGGTTTAACACAAATTAAAGCAGGATCTGCCAAACCCGGGATAACGCAGTAACAAAGGGGATAAGCCCCTCTACTGATTTTCCATTGGTCACGGTTCATTAAATGACAAAAGTTTTCCTGCTCGCTCGTTATCCCGACTCCGTTTGATGAAGGTGGAAATCAAAGAGTGGAGTTATCTTGTTACAGCTTTGACATTGTTTGGTCTCAACCTCCGAAGTTGATCATGAGCATCAGTTTTTGCTTTTCATGCTCGGAGATTCAAAGATATTTTAACTGTTAACTGCATACATAAAAGTTTAGATTTTAATTGGCTGGATGGGTTTTAAAAGTCAGTGAAGCAGCCAAAGAATTTTCCATCATGATAAAAGTTTTTCCCAGCACACAGCCATAGCAAAAAGCTTTGGGAATGGCACAAATTACTGTTTTCAAAAAGGTCACTCTTCATGGCAGGGGATGATTTTGCAGTTTGTTGCAATTCATCGTAACCCTCTTCACAATCAGAGTTCATGTAAATTGCCACTATAAGAAAACTGTGCCCCCCAAAATTAGAGCTGCCTTTGAATTGTTCTATCTTTAAAACCAACTGATTTCCATTTTGACTTGAAATTGGGAATGGAGTCCCAATATATCCCATTTTTTTGCTATTAATGAGTCATTTTAATCTCTTAACACAGGGGTTCCCAAACTGTACTGCTTGTGACCCCATAAAATATTGATGCTAGAGGTAAATGATCTCCTTCCATGGGAATACACCAATAGCCACATCCAAAATCAGTCAAAACAGAACAAAAAAACCCCTCTAAAGTTCTCATTTTTGCATGCAAACATTGCCAGTTTCCTATATTAACTCATTGGCTGCCATTGACATTTGAAGGCATCAAACACCTTTTTCATGGGGCGGCTGGGGGGTTGTTAGAGCTTGTCCATTAATATCAGTCTTGCAAACTAGTGTACTGAAAAAATGACCCCTGTAGCTGATCTCTTTTGATGAGAGATCAGCAAAGATCATGAGAAGAGCTGACAGTGGCAGACGTTTGTAGTCAGAAAAGTTCAGGCAGCTCGGACTCAAACTGTGCAGGCATCGTGATTGGGAGAGAAGATGACAGAGATCATGGAAAAGAGCTTCAGAAACAAGTGATGAAAAGTAATCAAAGCCCATTTTCTCAGTTTCTCATCAGACACAGGGTTTTCTTTTTTGGTGAAACTAGCCTGCTGCTGATTAGTAAATAACGTAAAAAAGTAGAAACAGACTTTTGTTTCCATAATGAAGAAAGAGAGTCTATTTAAGAAGTTTTGGTTTTTATATAGCCACAGAATATAATATGTGTTGATTGGTCAAAATGATTCAAAATGACTGGCAGCCAATGAGTTAATGTGTCACCATTCATACTGTAGTTATTCTGATTTAGTCACCTCAGGGGTCTCAAACAGATCAAACATTGTCCGTTTGCTTGGTTTTCTATAAGCATCTAGCTCCATTCTTTTGTTTTTACTCTCATAATCAACTGAACCATGTTTTCCTGACCCCACTTTGGCTGCCAATATGAAATGGCCATCATTCATCAAGCTTATTTTATGTAAGTGGATCATATCTCCTTAAATAATGAAGAAATCATGAAGTCATCATCACGTAATGGTTACCGTTCCTTGTCCAGCGTTGTCAGTTGGAGTTTCAGGTTGACTTCCATCCACTGTGGTGTAGTCATACTCACCGGGGTAGTAATCGCCACCCACATTTGTCTAAAAATGGGCAAAAATAGCACATGAGAAAAACAATATTAACCTGAGGATGGTGCATTAATGATCAAAAAGCATTCAAGACACTGTAACATGTAAGTTTGCACAACTGTATGTGTCTTGCTGCTGAAAAAAAAGCCCAAAAAGGAAAAAGTTTAAATAAAATTATGGAAAAAAAATCATGCTGACGAAGCAGAGAGTCAAGGAAACCACAAGAGAGACGTAAAGACTGAAAATGAGTGGAAAAAAATCAAGATGGATAGGTTTGCTTAACATTTCGTCAAATGTTACCTCAACCTTGGCTCCTTCAGTCGGTGGAGCGTCAGTGGGAATCTCTCCTTCAGTGTAGTCATAGAACTCACCGTACTCATAGTTAGTGTACTGTGAGGGAAAAACGTACAGAAGGAAAACAGTCAAACAGAGCAATCATGTAAATAGAGCTCAATATTTACATGGCCTGTAAACGTTTTACAACTCTACTGTTGTAAATTTGTCCCATCATGCTGTTAAAGTGATAACTAAATCCCATCCATATCAGGTAACTGAGGAGTTTTTGCATATGGATGACAGAAGAAATCCTACAAACCCAATCCCACATGACCTTTGTGAAGGTTCATGTGTGCAACAAAGAAAACAGTCATTAAAATTCTTGTTTGCTTCCAACAGGATGTTGGAAGGTTAATGTGGTGCCGGTGAAAACCTATCAGCTTGTACCACTTAATTTTGTAAGCCAGGAATGGCCCCTGGGTTACATTAACGGCTCCTGTAACGTTTACATTAGGCTGTTCTGACTAATCCCATGTTGGTAAATTATGGGGAACATACAGACTACAGTAGCAGGGGGTAGAGCTGGTGCTTAAAAGTGATGGAGTCAGGGCATTAAACCAGGCTCTGAAACAACATGTGCTACCTCACTCATGTCTTCAAACCATTACACTAATGCAGTCTGTTTTTTGTATCATTTTATGGATGTGTTTGCTTTAATATAATTAATTATACTCATCTCACAAGGAGGAAACATGATAATAAACACCCCAAAATCACACCAGACCAAAGCAGTTTGTAACCTTTAAAGAATATCTTGACAACTATAGTTGTGCAATAATGTTTTTTTTTTCATTGCGAGGGCTTGGTGGTGGAAGAAGAACTACAAAAATCCTGTTTAAAGATGTAAAAGGAGGAGAGTTAGCTTAGAGTTGACACTGAAAGTTAATAAAAACTCATAAAATAAAACTTATTGAAACAAAAATAGTGTCTTCATTGTTTGAAAGAGTATTTTTGAAAAGATTCGACAAAACATAGCTAAGCTAGGCTAGTTTCGCCCCAAGCTCTGTTTGAACTACAAGTATGGCGATGATTTTCCTATAAGATTTGAGAAAAGAGCAGAGTCAGCTTAGCTTAGCTTAGCTTCGTAGAAAGTAAGCTTTTAAAGCTAAATGTTTGGAACCTTGGTAACTAATTAACCACAGCTTATTTGTCTGATTTGTAAAAACAAAACTATCTGGAAAAAAATGAAACAGTCCTATTAATCCAAGGATTTTATTTTTAGCTTCTAGTCTTGGTGCAAAGCTTGAATTGATAATCTCTACTCAAAGTCCATTAGCTACAAGTGCTGAGTGTTATCTCAGTAGCTTAACTTAGCAAAGTCAATGAAAGTAAAGGAAAAATCTTCATCTTGGACATTAGAAATCTTGGTTACTAATGAAACATGACAAGTTTGTTTGATTTGCTAAAAACCAAATTATCTAGAAAAATAGAAAACATCCATTTACCAGTATCCAGTCTAAATGCTGCCATGCTAAACTGGGCTAATTGCTTTTTGCTTGAGCTCTGTAATAACTATGACAACACGGGTGTTGAATGTAGATGGAAACAGCAGTTCACTGGTAGCCAACCAACATTTTAGAAACTATATATATCATTTTTAGTTACTACAGTTTAATTTGTCATAAATTAGAAAATAATCAAGGAAAAAACAATGAAAATTGACATTTATTTGCAGTTTTACAGAGCTAACTGTTCCCTTGCTTTTATCTTGAAGCCAAGCTGCATTAGTTAGGTATTTAGCTTAGCATAAAGACAAAAAGTATGAGAAAACTGAAACACACCAGCCTAAGGGTCCCCTAAAGTATTTTTGTTTCTAAAACTACAAAGACTTAAATTCAGTCTGCTAACTAAATAAACTTTAAAGGGTTTAATTTTGGCTCTTGTGCTAAACATTTTACTCTTTTTGCCACAACTTCTTTTCCATCATTGGACCCATTCTTTCAGGATTGTGACTTTTATGACATAATTTGGCCAATTGCTTTGGCATAACTTTGCTCTTTTGTCATCCAGTTGCCTTTTTGCCATTATTCTGACCTTTTTAGTCATGATTTTGTCAGTTTTTTGGTCATTATTTTGCCCTCATAGTTATAAGCTTGGCACTTTTTTGCATTATATTGACTTTTTTTGTAACAGATCTGATTTTTGCCAACTCTTTTTGTCGTTATCTGGACTTTTTCTGGGATTCTTTTTCATAAAGGTAATTCAGTTCCCTCTTTTTTTATACTAACCCTGCAGAAAAGGCTTTATTTTCAGACTAATGTGAGTTTGTAAAGATAAGTGCTGTACTTGACAGGTAGTGTAGCCCTCTATTTTTTTTTAAGTGCTTTGTTAAGGTGTCAAAATATCTCTAAAAGATTTCACTTTGTAGTTCTAAGGAAGAAGTAGGTTTCTAACCAAGTTTTATTAATCTTTACATCTATCTTACAATTGTATTCCCACAGAATGTCAACCATTCTTTCGACAGAGCATGTATGTAAAAATCTCAAGCATAATTTTGAAGTAAAATGGATTTTTCTTTCACTTTTCTCTCACAGTATCAAAAACAGTGAGGCAGATTAAGTTAACAGAGCAGCCCCTGAACTGCAGCGCTCCATCAGCTCCGGGATAAATATTAGTCCCTAGCTGACTGCTAAGCTCATAAAAATAATACAAGATCCACCGGCTTGCTGCAGCGCTGGCCAGGCTTCCACTCTGTGGCCCAGAGAGACGCAGAGAGGTCACGCAAGAGAGCAGTCCTGGCCAGAACGAGTAGACTCACAGAGAAGAGAGCAGGCGAGGGTCAGAGAGAAATATAGAGAAAAAGATAGAGAGCGAGGGAGGGATTTATAAAGATTTATGGCGTTGAAGCGCTTGGCCGAGCTGAAGGCCGTCGCCACAGCCTGGGATGAAAGGCGTAAACGCTGAAGTGTGCTCATAAAAGAAAAAGTCCCCCCCCTTTCTTCCTCCTGCGTCACCCCCTCTTCCTCTTTTAACCCAGCTGCAGACATGTGGCTGACGACTGAAAGGCTTCAGGTCAAGGCAGTTCTTTGAGAGGCGAAGGTCAAAGCCACACTTCACTGTTTTGTGGAGCTGTAGAGGTTTGGTTGAAAAGTCTCGATGAGGAGGGTTGAGACCTCAGTGTACACAAACACTTTCTGGTTTAGAAACATGGAGAGCTGTGTTATTCCAACCCTTGTCTGTTGTAGAAAGTATATTTTAGTTGTGCAGGAGAGAATCCGTTTCTTAAAACACTGAGCTGGAATGTAAGAAAAACATTCCTGTTGTTCCTCAGCAGGAGATAAAAATGAATTATCCAGATTTACAGTGTTTCTGCATCCAAACAGCTCCCTGTCGTCTATTTACAATCGACAAGCTCCCTGTATTGGCTTTGAGGAGTTACTCGCTGATGAAGCAATACTTTCCAGGACGGACATATAACCCACTGTACAGCCAACCTTTCAAATAGAGAACCGGCTTCTGATTTTCTCTCTGTCCAAAATCTGCTTTTCCAGGTACTGGGAGTCTAGCGAGGGGAAGGAAAAGCTTATATTTCTCTAGGAGTCTGGGCAGAGTCTGCAGAACTCGTTAGTGATATAAATCACGGGGCCACTCCGAAGTGGGCTCAGACTTCGTGGCAGGGAGAAAGGAAAAGTTTCCAGTGTGAGCTCATCAGTTATTCGGTGAAGAACTGAAGTGAAATGTCAGCCGACAAAGAGGCTTCAGCTACCAAAATAACAAAAGATGGTATTATTAAAAAAAAAAAAAGGTTGTGACATGAAGTCCGGTATTCAAATCAAGAAACATGGACAAAGAGGAAATAAAGTTCTGGGGCCAGTGGAAATGAAGGAGGAGAATAATCCAAAGACCACAATGCATTTTGATATGAGTCTTAAATAAATCCAATGGGATAAGGAAAGAGTGAGTTTGAGGTTAAATTAAGGCTCAGAAAAGCCTATTAATACTAAAATAACTCAACCTAATGAAAGGCTGAGAATACATCTTTAAAAAAAAGAGCATTAAACACCTCTTAAAGACAAATAGACTATCATTTATTTGATATTTCAAGGTTCAAGAGCTAAGCACGCATTCATCACCTATGGAAATCAGCCCTGGTTTATTTTTCTGCCTATTGTGTCCACAAAACGCTTGACAAAAAATGGCATTTGGGTTTAAAGCTTCTGTGAAATGAAAAAATCTACATGCTCACATCAGATGAACTTCATTATTCAGTATATTTAAGAAGTCTTTGTTCTCTTTTTCAGGGTTGAAATGTACTGGTTGTTTATAATTCTGTCTTTTCTTTGACTATTTGTACTCATACATGGTTGTACTCTTTGATACACTCTGAGTTGTTGATCCATGAACAAATATGAATGGTCACCCTTTACATCTTACAGCCAAAACAGGGCACAACAACACGGCATCAGATTTTATTAAACCCTGGCTGGTCTGGTCTGGCTGTTTTCCTATTCTCGCAAGTTGGATCTGGACATAAAAGATACGAAAAGGTTCTGTTTTTGCCGGATGCCAGTGCTGTGATACCCCAATTTACGAAAATCAGATAGAACAGAGCAGAGAGTCGTTGATGAATGTCACCTATATACAGCCACTGACTTTTAAAATAAACAAACGGTGTCAAAATCAGGTCGTGTTTACCTTGATTACAATAACAAAGTGACATAATGAGCGGAGCCAGACCAGGAGTCAAGAGGTTTGAGGTTTCACAGCCCGTCATGAACAAGAGAAGGAACATCATTGGGATGGGAGTTGAGGACTACAAGCAGAATATTTGACAGGATTGTGATTTTCTTTAAGTTTTTGAAGTTGTTACCGTATTCTCTGGAGTATAAGTCGCACTTTATTTCATATAACTTGGCTGGTCCTGTCACTTCAAGTCATATGCAGCTCAAATAACCTGTTTATAGTCTGTACATACCCCCCGTAGATATTTATATCATTATAGTTAATCATACTATAGTCATAGCTTGTTATAGTTTGTACATACCTGCATCCATAATTATATATATAATTTCAGCTCGGCACCTTCTACATATACTGTGTATATGACAGTATGTTTATATTGCACATAGTTATTTATTCACTGCTATGCCCTTCTGGTTAGATGCTATCTGCATTTTGTTGCCCTGTACTTGTGACGTGCAATGACAAAGTGGAATCTAATCTAATCTAATCTAATCTAATCTAATCTAATCTAATCTAATCTAATCTAGATATTGAAAAAATGAAGTGTTGTGTAGCTAGACACTTTCATGGAAATAGATTGCTAAATTCATACATGAGGAATATTGATGGGAAGCTGTTAAGGCAACATTTCAGGGCCTAATCTCATGTGCATAAAAAACATAACCAGGGGCTGAAAGATTACTCCCTACATGCTCACAGTCTTTTCTGTGCCTTTTACACTCTTGACTTAATTGAGTTTTGGCACTGATGCAGCAGGCATTGAGTAGACGCCTCCTAAACGCCAACCTCTCCTTTTTGATTGGTCATTTCAAACGCCTACTGCCTCGAGATCAGAGCCAATCCACGGCAGAGTAGGGTGGGTCAGAATTAGGCGGCAGAATTGGATGAAAATTAAGCTAAAATTGCGATGTCAGAGAAATAATGTTTTTTGATTTTCAACTTTTTGTGACTTTTTTAGTGGAGGGACATTTATCCAATGGAGCTCATTTAAGCTTCCATGCACCGTCTAACCAGCAACACTTACAGTCTAGAAGAGGAGGAAGGGGACGAACTGAGTGCGTATAAGCAGAGTGAGTGAGAGGAGCACAGGTAGAGAAGAGAAAGTGAAACTTAAGAGGTACTGTAGGAAGAATTTTCAAGCCTCCGAAAATACAAATTCTCATCAATGTTAAATGTAAATTGTTAACTCTGGATATACTAGATACATATTAAATCATTCTAAATAAGTCTGACTTATAGACCTGTGAAAAACTGTACGGTTCATTTCTGATGGTATGTGTAAATATGTGAGTTTAGCTATAGAGGGCTGTGGAATTACTCTGAATGATAAAATGGACAACTTTCAGTAAGAACAAGTCATCCTCTTTAAAACAGAGAAATATTCCTGCTTCCAGGTAAAACGTGTTGAGGATGAGGAATCAAGTTCCAGCTACAGTTAAAGCAAGTTTGACTTTTATACTGATTTACTTTCTATGATCTATCCAACCCTCCTGATTTATCATCCGACTCCATCTTTTGCTACTTTTACTTACACTCGAGTTTTTCCCAAACTCCTACTAAAACTCAGCCCCAGCTACTTTATTTTCTCCCTCCCTCCTCTCTCCAATCCAACTATCTCTACAACCCCCCTCCTCTCGCTCCCCACTCTCTCTTTATTTTCCCTCCCTCCCTCCGGACAGCTAAATCTCTCTCCCCTTGCTTGCTTTCTCCCCCCCTTTCACATACTGACCTCGTCCTCAGGTTCCTGAGCCTGGGGGGTGTCGTGGTGGTTGGGGGTTTCACAGTCGGGGCTGTAGTGTTCACAGTAGTCGTGGGCCGCCCGGGGGTCTGCCACTATCAGCAGCTGCTGGATGTCGCCCTGGAAGGAGAGGAGAGGAGAAGCAGCGTGTCAACAGATTTCAAAGCAGGGGGGTGTATTTCTTCTCCAAACTGTAAATTCCCATGTCAGAGTTTGTCTCTAAAGTTCCCCAACATGAACGCAGAGAGTCTGCGGTGTGATTTACAGCACTATAGGTTTACATTATAGCCTTCAATTTTATTCACTTCAACTTAGCTTGTGAGAAATCAGGATTTTCCAGTTTGGATTGGCACATAGCTCAGAGTTGTATGAAACAGAGGAGCTTTAGCTGCTGTTGCTGTTGAGATGGAGCCAGTCAGAGGCACGAATAAGAGCTGAAACTACAGAGAGCTTCAGCAGTGGAACAAAACAAGTAGCTGAACACGTCAAAATGTCCTTACACTACAAAAACTCAAAACCGTACCAAGCTTTTTCTTCTACTTTCTTGTCAAATATCTCATCACACTTGATATAAGACACAGTTAACTAAAAGGAAACATTTCCGTCAGATATTGGAGCTTGTTTCTGGATTGATCTTGAATGTCTTGTTGAATAAAACAGTCTCAAAAATATCTTGATTTAAGTCATTTCTCAGTTGACACAAGTTTTTAATACTTGTCATAAGGTTTTTAAGCAGCTAAGTTATCTAACCATATTCTAAAACTCTACTCTAAGACCCCCCCTCCCCTTACCCTGCTGCAAAAATACCAGAGGATACTCAGAGAAAGAATACTCCTTAACTGTTTGTAGTAAAATAAATATCTATAATGTGCTCATACATAATGTACAGAAGCCCATTTCTGCAAGTAAAAGATACACAAATGAAAAAACTGATTTATTGAGTTATTTTTTTCTTTTTGCCTACATGAAGTCAAAATTTTGAGATGGCTCTATATTTTGACTTTTTATCTGAAAATTCCTATTGTTTTTACCCCATTATGTGAACCATTTAGTCTCATAATTTGACTTTTTCTCAAAACTTTTATGTTTTTATCTAAACATTTCAAGTTTTTGTCTCCAACTTTTGTCTGTCAATCTCTAAATTTCAACATTGTTTTTGCTAAAATTTTGACTCTGTCTCATCAATGTATTAATGTATTGATTGTCGTATTTATTGTTGTCTTTTATGTTTGTGAAGGACTACCGATGGAATGTAGCATTTTGCTAAATCTGGTGCGGCCAAACTAAACTAAACTAAACTAAACTAAACTAAACTAAACATAATAAGCACTTTCTATCACAGAATTATACTTTGAACTCAAAACTTCAACTTTTTTACCTCAGAACTTAATTTCTTTGGCGTAATTATCACTTTTAACTTGGAATTTCGATTTTTTTCCTCATAACTCTGCTTCTTTTTCTCCACATCATTCTTACACTTAACGTAATATTTTGACTTTTCCCTCATAATCTTTATCTTTTACCTCATAATTTTGACTTTTAACTACTATTTGAATGTTCTACCTCTAAATTTTTACTTTCATTCTCAGAAATCCAACTTCTATCTCAAAATTTTGTTTAATCTGGGCCAAAAAAATTATTCCCAACCTCTGTCATGACCATGAGAAAAAGAGACGTTCTACTGTATATCTGCAGTTTGTCTGGAAAATGAGTTTTCTGTCTGTGAGCGCATTACAAGCAGTCAGCGCATGTTTTATCAATATATGTCACATGCTGCCGTGGCGATGGCGAAGCCTGCCCATTGCTGCTTGCGGCTTTAATTCTACATTTTTTGGAAGGTCTGGACAAGCCAAATTTTCCTGTTCTGTCGGCAGATAACTTTGCTTGGTTTCAGTGAAATACCACAAGTTTATGTATATTTTTTCTTGTTTTTCAAGGCTGGCTTTTTGCAGCGTAGGGGTTTTAAATTCTTTCAAAGTCAACCAAATTTGACTTTTTACACTTTAAGAAAGTTCCTTCTGTCTTCTCCAGCACTGAGAATTCAACTGGAGCTCTGAGCCAATCTAAACCTTGGATATTCGCCAACTGCCAATCAGCGAGCACAGAAAATGAAAATGACTTTCATTTCCTGAGACCTGACGCCCAAAACTCACTTCAGAGATCACTCACGTTGTACTTTTCTCCTTCCCCCCCCTTGTGATTACAAATAGAAACCAAATGTTCGCCTCCGCCTCCTCCTCCTGAACCACAGTGGAGATAAAGTGTGACAATAAAGCAACAAGGCAGATGTTGTGCGGTACAAGTCTCTCGACTCTTCCTATGGAATAATTCACAGCTGCAGGGGAGTGAGAGAGCTTTTAAAAGTGAACTATTGCAGAGTCTCTTCATTCTGCCATTAGGGACTGCAAGTCCTCTTACACAGCAGATAAATAACCATGCTCTGTACTTATCTGAGGCTGTCTGTTTTTCATGAGCTTTTGGGAGAGGAAATTAGATCCACGCTCACTATCTTTCCATCAGTTTTTTCCCCCCACAATCATCTCCAAAGGAATTTCTGACCCAAGAAAGTTACCTGTACCAACTTCCCTTATGGACACCTCAGCTGACCTCTGCCACAACGAACCAGAAAGTAAAAAAACACAGAGGAGGTGAAAGACGGCTGCGATCCCGGTGGCCCCCCCCCCCCAGGAGGAAGTACATACATGCAGATTCTATTAAATTACAGGAGGCAACATCTGTACAAGCTTAGACCTCTGGAAGCCATTAGGTATTCAGCGCTCTGTGCCAATCATACATGACCATCCAATCTCAGCAGGGACGGGCAAAACCCAAATAATAACCAGAAGATAAACATGTGTTGAAACCTCACATATGGACTCATGTATGCACGCCGTCGTTCCCTACTGTGACGCTAATGTAAAGAGCGTTGATGTTTCCATCCTCCCATGACAAAACACATATGTGAACAATCTTATTTACATGAGACTAGTCACAATAAAACCTGTGTAACCTCACAGTGTCTCTGAGTACAACTTAGTCTGGTCAATAAATTTGCTTGGTCAAATCTTTCTTGATTGTAACAATGCTTCTTGGCAATGGTAGAATAAGATGTTTGGCATTGGGAGAGAAGATTTGGCAATTTTTCCCTAAAGGGTAGTTTACTTCCAAGAAGCATTGTTATAACAAAGAAACAACTGCTTTTGTGTTGAGTCAAGATTGTTATGTGACAAGCTTGTTTCAATCAGTAACACCAGTGTGTGGACATTTTAATCCCTTTTTAAATTGGATAAGTCACCAGAAATGTACCAAAGAACTACAAACAACAAATAATCCAACAGTCAAGTCCCATTCGTTGAAATATCAGCAGGCTGAAGTGACCTAAAGTTTGTCTCTGACTCTGGAAGGATTCTGGGTAGGAGGAGAGGAAGCATCTCCTCCTGTAGCAACAAACGCTCAAGTTTGGCCAGTAACTCTCTGTGTCTGAATGTGTGTGTGTGTGTAGTGAGTAGCTATGGTGTGTCACAAAGCATTTCTGAAAAACGATAGGTTCCCTCTGCTTTCCAACACCCAACTTTGCCAGAAAGTGCAATGAAAAACAGAAGTTGTTCAGGATTTCACTTAAAGGCTCCATGAGGACTAACTGGTTGGCATCGGTTGCAGTGACACCTTTGGCAAGAATCGTTTTTTTTTTTTTTTTTGGAAGAAAGAAAGAAAGACCCTGTTTCCCATGAGCACCTTCACCCTCTGTCATGCCAAGGTGTGCAGTCCCTCTCTACTTTTAAGAGATGTATGAAGTCTTAAATGTTCATAGGACACTCAGGCACTTAATCTAACCCTTCTGCTCTTTGTTCAGAGGGGTAGAATGAATCAGAAGATCTAGTGGCCCATTTGTGCTCAATGTTAAATACAGATCTGGATATCGATGGCGCCTTCTGTCTGTACTCCCCGTTCATTTCATCCATATTCCTGCACTTTTCTATAAAGCGTATAGATATGGGCCAAACGGAGCAATACCGCCTGAAACCATAGAGGCAGTGTTTCTCTTATTACCCGATACATAAGAAGACAACAATTGTGGAACTTTTTAAAGAATAACACAATGTATTTCACGGCCCCACCAACCATCGTCTCCTAAAACATTACCACCATTTTTGTCTTTTATGCAATAGGTACATTAGCAATACCTCCTCCATAGTCGCCATGTTTGTTTTACTTTGATGTTGTTGTAAACTTTTGACTCTGGGCTGCCCCCCCTTGGTGGATGTATTGTGTTAACAGCAGTGAATGCATGGGGGTATGTGAGCAGTGGCGGTAAAATTGCCTGAAGAGTACAAGTGGGCCTAAAGACCCACGGTCAGCTGTACCAACAAAAATTTGCACCCATCAGACCAGAAGCTGCATATGGGACGTACTTGGACGTTACAACATGACAATGATCCAAAACAGAAAGCCAAGTCAATCTGCCATTGGCTACAGCAGAATAAAGTGAAGGTTCTGGAGTGGCCATCTCAGTCTTCTGACCTCTATATCATTGAGCCACTCTGGGGAGATCTCAAACCTGCAATTCATACAAGACAGCCTAAGAGTTTACAGGAACTAGAGGCTGTTTTCCCAAGAAGGATGGGCAGTTTTACCATCTGAGAAAATAAAGACCCTCATCCACAACGACTTCAAACTGTCATTGATGTTAAAGGGGGAAATACCACATATTAAAAACTGGGGGATGGAAACTTTGATCAGGGTCATCTTGGAAGTTTCTGTTGTCATTATGGTTTAAAAAGAGTGAACAGTTGTTTGTAAATAAATGTCTTCACCCAACCACTAACCATGAGTGACAGAAAAGGTTTTGTTACTATTCATATTCTCTGAAAAAAGGCAAAGAAATCATTAATTCTGCAGGGGTATGTTAACTAATGAGCACTCGAACAAATTTAGTTTGAGTTCAACATTTCCAATACGGCTCCTTTTGATGATGATGATCAAAAGTCTGTATCAGACAGATGGGTGACATCACGAAGACTACGTCCAGGTATTCTGCAATCTATAGGTGATATATACAATCTGAGTGTAGCTTCGCTGAAAGAAGGTTCATGGTTTGATTCATGTTGGTCTGTTTGGTAATTCATCACAAACTGACCCATAGTCAAAGCTAGTTTGAGACAAAATCTGTCTCCTTCTTCCTGTTTATGTCTTCTTGTGCACATGGGCAGTAACTCTTCCCTCTCGTGTCCATTAAGGCCCCATCTTTCAGCTTTCATGATTGCTTATTTATTGAGAAAATGAGGTGAATTTAACGAGACTGTATTTAATACCACAGGAAAACATTTATGCAGAAAAGACTTGCATGAGAGTCCAAAAACGTCACAGAGGGGGTTTTGTCTGGAGACCACACACACTTAACCCATTTATGAAGCCAGTCACTGATCCAATCACTCCCATACTCCCCACTTGGCATCCACCTCGCTGCTCCTCCTCTCTTCTTTTACCGTTTGTGTCTCCCTCGCCTCGCCTGCATCTCGGTGCATTTGTTGATGTTTTTGTCTGGACCGTCTTGCACATCTCTCTGGCATCTGCCGAGGTTCATCCTCAGAATTCCTGGGATGATCTACGGCGCTGCCCTGGCTTTGGCTCAGAGCTGGCACGGACCGAGGGGATAAATCAAGCGTCTAGGTTGCACTACAATGGGTTTATTCATGGGGTTGTGTTTGATGTGCGCTTGTGTGAATACAATGCACTTGGACACATGTTCACCTCCATTTCAAACCATCATAACTCACTGGATAAAAGCGCATGACGAGACAAAACCGTTGAGAATAAAACTGATTTAAGACGTGAAATATTAAATCCATCTGCCCATCTTAATTTCACCCACAAGAAAATCATTTTCAGAGTTTGTCTGTTTTTCTTTTGTGTCTGGAATAAACACACCACTGGTTTTTCCTCAAGCGTACACTTCTCACATCTGACTTGAAGCTGAGAAATGCAAACACAGCAGACTGACAGACACCGCAGTCTGGATCGTCCCTGGGCGAGGTGACCCTGACGTCTGTGTCAGGGAGGATCCAGCCCGACGCCGAGCCCACACCCACTGAAAACGGGAGTCACTTAAGGAGAGTAACTGGCAGATTGATGATGGATGATGGATGATCAACTTATGCGGGTGGTGTTACAAGCTCTCAGCAGACCATGAAATCTGTCCTTGGCTTTGTTCTCTTTAACTGAATGTCAAATATGAGCTTTCGAATTCCTCTCATAGGGAAAGATGTGTGTGTGTGTGTGAGTGTGTCAGATATGTGTGTCGAGTAAGTGACGTCTGATTATGAGCTCACATCACCTCATCGCCAGCATCAAGCTTACAACCGACCTCGATGATAAAGACGCAACTTTGATGAGATGCAGATAGCTCCTGCTGGCAACAGATCAGACATGGCAGGCGCTGTGTGTTTGTGTGTTTGCATGTGTGTGTGTGTAAGTGTGTGGGGGTTCACTTCCTGCATTTGTTGGACCAGTTTGGAGCCATAAACAGAGCAGATTTCGTATGACTCCATATAATTAGGACCATACTGTATCAAGATAAAAGTGTAAGTTTTTGGACGAATACCAGCTCCAATTTTGCCTTTTTGGGAGGGGACGTTTTTCCCAGAGTAAAGACTCACAGGCAGACTGTTTACTCTCTGAATCTGACCTCCTTTAGCTTTCCATGTCATCCACATTCTTATCTTAGTTCTACTTCTAAAAGTGGTTTATCAGCTCAGCGACAACAGAAACTCCTTTTCGGATAGACTTGCCAAAGGGTTTCCAAACATTTCTCCTTATTCTATCCCCAAAATATTGTTGCCAGGAGGAAAACAGATAAAAACTAACAGCTCGAAAATTTCACCGTGTGCCCATATTGTTGTGTTTCCCAAACTACTCAACCTCCACCAATACCATCAATGTTCTTGCTTGGTCACCTTGAGGTTCCTTTGACAACAAAACATGGTAAACAGATAAAATATTTTTTGATTTTCTTTGTTTGATATAATTTTCCGACAGAAATTTTGTTTAGGATTTTATAATAATGGATGAAATATGTAAATATAAACAGTCTTTGATTTGCAAGGCATTTCACAACCCCCACTTTTGATGTCATTGGACTATTCGCCATTCCACTTGAATATATTCCAAATTCTCTCGAAGTATCAGATTGGGGCAGTCTTGGCATTTTCTTGTCAATCGATTATTGTATGTGTGTCACTCTCCCATAAGTCATCACTGAGCAGAATCTTATGCAAATGTGTTAGTGTAAGCGAGCACTCTTAGTTCCCACACCTAGTAAAGTTGATCATGAATAATAAAATAAAATACGGCACAGCTGGATAATAGCGTCTTATGGTAACTCTACAGGGACATACTGTTTAAAGGGACGATAAGAACAAACTAGCACGGGACAGTCTGTTACCTTAGCATTAGCAGCTCCTTGGCTTTAATAACAGCAGTTTGGAAATTTCAAATCCTTCACACCTGCTATTAGCATTATTTCAGTCAGTGAAGAACAAATATCAAAGAAAATTAACTCCATTGACAATTCATTCATTGCCAAAAATGTTAACTTACAAAGATGCTCACTTCCAGAAAAGTTTATCTGCTTTTTCTATTCAAAATTGATGACACATGCTCCTACCTCACCACAGATTTCTACTGCCACAGTCATTAAATCATGTACTGAAGTCATGTTACACAAAAATAACCATGTCAGAAGAAAAACAGAATTAAACTAATGTAGATGAGGTAAAGGTTGTGTCACGCTGAACTGAAATTGAATTGTAAAACTGGATCTGAATTAAATGTGCGGAAACTGAATTTTATATTCTTGAATTAAGGGAATACAGAGAGTTAAATTTTTCAAGTGGGTGAAGTTTCAAAGCAAATAAATCCAATTTAAATTTGATTTTGAATCACGCTTTTCAAATTCAGTATGTTAATTCCAATTCAATTTCTAGTGGCTCAAATCTAAGTCCATAAGTTTATTTCTGCAAACCTAAGAATCAGATCAGGGTGAAGTATGTGATGATATTAATACAACAAAAAAAATACTGATCGGGACATCATCCCTCGTTTTTGAGTTGTTTTTTCTTATTTTTTCAGATAAAGTTAAAGATAATTAAAGATCATTAGGGTGAAGTTTTTTTACAGCCTCAACGACAACTTAAACGCCAAACACTGTCCATATGGAGAGAAAAAACATCATACTGTAGCCTCATGCAAAACAGAAAAAATTTGCTTAATTTTAATTTATTTAACGCATAAAAAATGTTTTTTTTTCCACAAAAAACTAGTTTCTTTTCTTCAAGCTTGGCTCCATAAACAGTTGATGCCATCAAATCTTATGTAACTATTATGTAATACAGTTAAAACACATTTAATGATCATCTTGTGTCCTGGGACGGTATCTGAGGCGTTTATGACTTTTTTTTTTGTCAGGACATTTTATGGACTAATCAGTGAACGGTAGCAAAAACTGAGCTGACTTTTCATTGAGATGATATTTGTTTTCACTAACCCCTCTATGAACATCATGTAAGTAGGTGTTTGAAGTGTTATAGTCTGTTGCCAGGTGTCACAGGTCACTTTCTCCTGCAGAAAACAGCTGCAGGGCACTGATGCACCTGGAAGACACATTTGGACTTAAGCCCAAAGCATCTGCACGCTGACCCAGTAAAACACAAACGCACACAGTCGTATGCACGCAGACGCAGGAGGGGAAGAGAGACATGGTGACAGAGTACATGTTTGTGTGATCATATTTCCTCTGTAAAGCTGTATTGCTGCTTGTTCCTCATCTAGAACGACAGCACACGTGTTTATTTACTGTCACACAGGAAAATAAAAGCCCACACTCCAGATGATTCTCTGTGTAAATCCCTTCCATGAGGACAACTTTCATTAAACACTTCATACTGTCACTGTGACCTGTTTGCTTCGATGAACCTCCAGGTGCATCACCCGCCAGATGTGTCCGGCTCACAGGCCGTGCAGACTGCAGCTGCTCCGACCCGACAGCCTCATGCAGATGTTTCTGCTTTATGAAAATGCATAATGTGGAAACTCGCTGTATCTTCTGTAGCCATAACTTACTCTTTTATTTTCTTTATTACATCTCATGGACCTCATCTCACCCCACACACACACTCCTCACACTCTGACGAGATATAAAAGTTGGCGTTTCTAAACTGTGGGAGGGGATCACATCTTGAAGGAACAAATAAAGAGACGGAATTTCAAAACTGTACAAGGACAACAATTAACCAAGAGTCGAGAGAAGGAAAAATGCGTAACGCACTCCAGATTTCTCTCAGCGTTTTATCAAACACAGCCTCTGTGGTCGGCCTGGGGATAAAGTTTCTTTTCAAGCACTGGGGGCATTTCAATGACTTGCACTCTTTCGGATATTAAAACATTTCGCCTGCCAGTAGCTCACAGAATTTTTCAAACCATCTGCTTACTCGTCTACAACTATTTCTCCATCTTATCTTCCTATTTCATCCACTTTTGAAGTCTTTTTAAAAGCACCTTGAGGCTGAAGACGAAGAGGTGACAAACATAAAATATGACAGAAGTAGACACAATCATATCACTGACGCTTCTCAGCTCCTCGTGGGTCACTTACAATACTCCTATTACACAACGCTGACCCAAACTTTCTGCGATGAGTCCCTGAGAGTGAAAAGCGGCCGAGGCAGATGAGAAACAGTCCCACAGTTCCTCTTCCAGCCAGCGCAACCATAAACAATGAATCACTTTAAGGCTTAGAGCACATCAGAGTCTTGTAGAGTTCTCTGCCAGAGTCTGTCCTACTTGAGGGATGGCGTTTTGGAACAATCTGTTATCCAGTAATGACGGACACATAAACAAACCATCCTCGCCTGTCTCTCCTCCTTCCTCACACACAGCTTTTTTTTCAGCTTGTATATCATACAACGCAGCCTCATCTATACTGCAAAAGAAAGAAATCTTATCCTTTAAAGTCTGATCAGAGGATTTGCATAAAGATGAGAGATGATTCAAATATTCTGAGGGCTTTTATTTAAATAGAGAGAGGGAAAAAAAGGCTTTGGAGGAGCGGTCAGTGAGCGTATCTTTTAAACAGCTGTGCAATCTGAGCCAAGACCGAGAACACACTGATCACATTTTCCTTTTGCCTTCACTCTCTGCTTCCAGCTTTGACACCTGCTTATGCAATCTACTGCAGAAAGGTAGTCATGTGCCCGCCACTCACAGGAGAAATCCACAGCCTCCACAGTCATGAAGCTAAAACTGAGGACGCTTATTGAGTGAGTCCTAAAAATCTATAGAAACTTAGCACAAAAATTAAAGACACTTTTGTTTGGTAGAGAACTTGAGATAGAATGGAGTCAGCGCCTTAAGTATTCAACAAATGGCAAAAAGGCATCATTCTGCACGACTAACACTTGACAGCATTTACTGTTTAATGTAAATCAAGAATTTATTGGCAGATCTACAGCCGTTAATGATTCGATAAGGGCTATAAATGGCTGTTTAATCAGTCGAGCCCTACAGAAGTGCTGTGGATTGATAACTTTTCCAAATCTTCTCTGCCAATACCTAACAACTCACTCTGCTTTTGCTAATAACTCTCTTTTTGAGTGAGCACCTGAGGTGTTGGCCCTGATTCAGTGATCAGTAGATGTCTGCTCCAGAAATCCACCATTCTGGATAGAGCAACTCCAGCAACCTAAGCTGGTTTACCACAAAGACCACAAGCCCATAAACCCAGGCCAGTGGCAAAACAACACTAAACAGCCAACTGGGGAGCCAAAATGTGCTAAAATTCCCTCTTGGGAGCAGAAACAAATGCAAAAGTGCCCACTTGGAAACCAATACAAACTCTAAAGTGTCTCCTTGGGAGCCAAAATTAACACCAAGAAGCCCACTCAGGAGCCAAATGTGCTAAAGTGCCCATTTGGGAACCAAAGAAATTGCTGAAGAGCTTACTTGGGGGCATAAATTGAAGCCAATGTACCCAATTGAGAGCCAAAACACACTTAAGTGCCCTTTTGGGGGCCAAAAAACACGCTACAGTGCCTGTTTCAGAGCCAAAACAAACACCAAAGTGCCACTTGGGAGCCAAATTTAATGCTTAAGAGCCCTCATGGGAGTCAAAATGCATTATTCAGTGCTTGCTTGGTTTGCAAAATACATCAAATTGACCTCTTGGGTGGCAAAAAACACACTAAACTGCCTCTGGGACTGAGACAAAGATGCTTGGCAAAGTGCTTGGCAGAACTTAGTGCCCTATTCACTGGTGAAAACTCACTCTGTGTGCATGTGCATGCCACTGCGCAAAAAACAAATTTGACTCTATCGAAGCGAGCCTTAATACCATCTCCAAAGCAAAGACCAGTTTCAGAGACAGGCCATGAAGTTGACGTCCTGAGAAAAAGTGGAGAAGACAGTTTTGGTATTTAAAAACCCTAGAGTCAAAATTTTCAGGATAACACGGCCAGAAAAATCATCTTATAGGATTGCCACGTTTACTCTTCTACCACATAACACCAAAAAAATTCATGGGCAGAATAAGCCGTTTGGCATTGGCAGGGAAGATTTGGCAACCCACACACTCAACTGTGACACCATTTAAAGTGAAATTAAACTGTATACAATTTAGTATCAAGAAGCTTTGTTACAACAAATTTCCTTACTGTTTGTTCTAAGTTCAGACTCTGAATATGATACTTTAAAGGGAATGATATCCTTGGAGTCTATGTGCATCTCTAAGATTTCTTGTTGTGATGAATGCAGTACCTGAAGGGAAGTGGACTCAGTAACCCCATATTTCACATCTTCACACTGTAAATATCTACAGTACGAAAAAAAAAGTAGCATGCATTGTTCTGAAAGTTTCCATAGCCTCCAACGTATACTGACTGTCATATAAATACAACAGCTGGAGACAAAGAGACTTTGCCAAAGTTTAATCCCATAAGCAACCAATTCAAACCAAACACATGGCTCACATACTTCACAATCCCATTTTTGAGCTGAAAGATTATACAGTAATTAGCCAAGACGCCTGTGGCCAGGAAGAATTTTTTGCCATTAGCAGTGTGCAGCGTGTCTGTAAGTAGCCAGTTTGCAATCATCAAATCAGGGGTTATTAACCTCGAAGTGGAAATAATTACAGCTAGAGATATGGCAGCAGTTTTTCGCAGGGCCAGCGCTGCAATGCTATTGTGTGATGCACTGATTAAAACCACCTTGCGACGTGCAAAAGGCTCCAACCCTTGGAAGAAAAGCTGTGTTTTTTTCATTTTCCTCCAGGTTTTAAGGAAGAGAACAAAACAAATTACTGTGCAATTCAACACGATTTAGCGTAATATGCGATGAAGTAAAGAGCACTCACAAAAGCCAAATGGCTGGTCTTAAAGCTGCGTTTAAATAAAGGAGGTTTGGTGTGAATAACAGGCTGCTTTTATCCACAATCAACACCTAATAACCCTAATTACAATCCCAACTTGAATCACTGAGGCTTCACTGATGCTTTCACTTTACTTTTATATTTACTGCTGTAAGAACTGAAAATCTGGAGTGAGTAAATCCCTTGTCCATGACCTAAAGTTACCCATCAGTTAACCTTTAAATCTAACAATGATCAGCTTCCAGTCATTGAAGAAGACTGGAAGACAATTTCCAAGTGTCTCCTGTGTGGAAAGTCATCTCTGACCTGGACGCCAACATTGTGCAGGCTGTTCTGCTTAGCAAGCATTCCACGCGCAGACTTCAAAGAGAAGCCCATTGTCTCCGGCCGTAGCATTCAGCTCACATTTTCCACCCAGCTCACCGCTACCTGTGCTAAACCTGCTAGCATGGACCTCTCTCTCACAATCACCACCTCTGTAACCGAACCCAGATGGGATTTTTGATTCAGTGCTCTGATAGATCTCCGTCTTTCTTTTATTAAGTCAACTATTTAAACAAATCCAACCGCTGCAGAGGGAGAAAAACATTCTCAACAAACTCACTGTGCAAGTAGTCGCTCCTCAGACACTGCTCGCAGCTCGTGCCAAGTATACAAAGCCAATATTGTTGTTCTGGCCAATAAATTTCACCGTTAACCGTATGAACGAGTTAATGAAATACAAATAAAAAAGTCTGGCCTTAAAGCGTTTGGACTTAAAGTATTAGACACTAAAATTGTCCCTTTTCACAATGGTAAATGAGATTCATTGAGAGTAAGATTCACAATGTGTTTTCAATTACTAAGCCAGAGAGAAGAAATCACTGGCATCAAGGTAAGCTTTCCAAAAACCCCTCAATTACTTCTACGTAGTGGTGAATGTCTGCTCTGTGTTTGTCAGAAAATGCTCCTTTGTGGATGATGGATGCATCTTGAGGTTAAGTCTTACCACATTTTACTCCCAGACACAAATTTCATTGTATCTGTGTGCAGAAACTGTAAATGACAATGAAAATACTCCGGTAAATAGCGCTAATTATGGTAATATCCTCTGCATGGATGCAAAGGAGGCATTTAGATACTTTCTGGTAAATGTTTTAACTGTTTTCCAGAAAGTAATTCAGATGAGGAGACAGTAACTAAGAAGCCTTTGTCTCCTGGAGCTGGGTTATAATGCATGTAGCTTAGCATAAACACGCTACCTTCACTTTAACAGATTTAAGACGCTCAAAGCTTACTTTTTATCACAAAGCATGTCACGTATAATGAACAGTTCAAACCCTAAACAACAAACATAGTGACTGTTTTACTGCGAAGAGGCAAAGCTAGCTTTTTAGTGCAACTTCTGCTCGTATGCTAATTTACGCCAACTGTTAATTAGCTCTAGAAATCACAACAGTGACAGCTGCAACTGTCTTTTTTCTATCTCTAAAGATCTTTATTTCAAATTAGATCCAGGCTACTCATCAAAACAGCTCATTTCTAATCCAAGTGACAAGGATTCGTGGAACAATTTGAAAAAGAAATTCTGTTGAGTCATATTTTTATGATGAATAAAAGTAAAATTGGCATACTGATTCCAAAATGGTAGTCAGTTTTTTTCTAGCACGTCAAGTTTTTTCCCCACAGCTTATTCTCCAGATAAGCAAAATTCAATCAGTGGAATCAGCATAAAAATGTAACTCTACAGAAGTTTTCACAAAATGTTCCCCAGTGTCTTTTTAAAGAAAACGGGGACCCTATAGTTCAAGAACTTGAGATCAGTTTTGGATTCTGCACCCAAAACTTAGTTAAAAACAGCTGTCAGACACAACTCAACAAAAATTGTGTTCCCCAGTGTAATAGTCGCCTTACCTCAAAGACTTCCTCATCCAGGATCCTGGTGCCAAAGACAGTAATGCCCTCTGTGTTGATGACAGCCTGATCGCTCCTGCCCAGCGGCCTGGTCAGCTTCTTCTTACAGTCTACAATGATGGTGACGCTCTTCTTCTCCACGCTGAGAGCCACGCGGTGCCATCTAGACAGAACGGGGGGCGACACAGGAGGTCAGATTAATGTCACAATAAATGTGTTCTGTTAATTCCTACACTTTTCAAAACAAAAACAAACTTTACGGCTAAATGTAGTTTTATTTATAGCCCAAATATTTGTTTCTAAATACCCTAGCTTAGTGTAGCATTAAACTAATAAAGCAGGGAACACTATGCTTTCAATTGCTGTAATCTTTCCACCACTGTCTTTGAAATTCTGCTGCTGACAAATGAGCTTCATTGATATTCGGTAGGTCACATGATGTAGACGCAAGGTCCAGCCACTCGGGCATGATACAAAAAATTGACAAGGGGATCCTCAAGTATGAATGTCATCATGATGTCAATGGATCGAACCATTTTTAGTTGATTCTTTACAGGAACCAGTTATCAGTACCCATCCCTGAGCTCAACACTGTATTATACAGTACATGCAATGTGTTTTCTTCATTTTCATGACTATTTACAACGTAGATTCTCACTGAAGGCATCAAAACTATGAATGAACACGTGTGGAGTTATGTACTTAACAAAAAAAGGTGAAATAACTGAAAACATGTTTTATATCCTTGTTTCTTCAAAATAGCCACCCTTTACTTTGATTACTGCTTTGTTTACTTTTGGTATTCTTCAAGAGGTCGTCACCTGAAATGGTTTTCTCTTCACAGCTGAGCCTTATCAGGGTTAATTAGTGGAATTTCTGGCTTTATCAATGGGGTTGGGACCATCAGTTGTGTTGAGCAGAAGTCAGGTTAATACACAGCCAACAGCCCCATTGGACAACTGTTAAAATTCATATTATGGCAAGAACCAATCAGCTAACTGAAGAAAAACAAGTGGCCATCATTACTATAAGAAATGAAGGTCACTCAGTCGGGACAAATTGCAAAAACTTTGATGAGAATGAGAGGGTGTGTTCAAACTTTTGGCCTGTACTGTATATGGATGTAATTTCTGTGACATCACTCATCTGTTTCCGATGGAGAGTTTTGAAGCCTACTGTCAGAGGATAAAGTTTTTGTAAAGCTGGACTCAACCTTGCTTCCTACAAGTTAGTGTGAAGTAAAGAGTCTCTTTGCAGAGAGTTACAGTGCGCCAACCTGTCAATCAGATCAGCTTTGCCCTTATACGGCAAAATCTGTGAGTTTAATAAGTCAAAGCCGAGAGTAAAATAGTTGTAATAGTCTGAGTCGCACCCTATGAGATTTGACATTAAGAGGATGACCCAGGTTTAAGTCCAAGGCTGTAAACCTGTTTTTCCTTTTGCTTCGAAAATATATTTTGAGTTGGTGTGTATGTGGTTTCCGCATCCTGCCTCTAGTGGACACTCAAAGAACTGCAGATTTCACATTTCTTGCTTCAGTTTATATTTTATTTTAACTAGTTGCTGTTTGGTTACACAATGACAAAGTCTTGCCTTTTGGAAAAAATTTAATAGGATTTATCCTGGAAATGCTGTTTGTCATGAAAGCAGTCACAGTAAATAACTCGTTTTAAAACCAAGCTCCCATAATTTTGAAAGGATTAAACAAATACGGCATAACACCACCTCAGGACAGTTTGAAGCCGGGGTAGATAATTCCCTCTTTGTGCTGAGCCAATTGACCTCCAGCTGTAGTTTTAGTAAATGAACATGAAGAATGAGAAAGAGACTGTATTTTTTTATAACCAACATTTTGGACATTTCCATTAAAAATCTAGTCCTACAGGTTTGTTGCAATGTCAGTTATTTCAACTGTTTTCATTTACAACTACAGAACATTCAAGTAACCAGAAAGCATCTTTTTATTTCCATCAGTCTAAATGAATATGACACTGTATTTGTCAGCCTTGTGGCCCACTTTGTAAGCAAATGAAAGTCATGATCTGTGTGCTAACACTAACTCTCTCCCTGATATAATTAACAACAGGCCAATAAACTGAATGGAATCATTTCAAGGCGTCTCTCTGTGAGCTTTTATCCTATAACTATGATTTGTACCAGCGTCACTGGACAGCAATGCGATTCATGTAGATCCTGCTCTTTACTGCGTATCAGTATATCACTGCCGTAAATACTCAGTACAACAAAAGCCTGTCATCAAATCTGTCTGCGATCTATTTCCCATTACTGTCTGACTTGTCCCATATGGTCTTAATGACTGTACAAACACAAGATTATCATAAATCCTGCAGGCTGTTTGTCAGTTTATGATGTGAGAGGAGATATTTCTGAGAGCCTGAGAAAATATCTAATGCACACTGTTTTTGTTTAACATAAAAGATAACCAATAAATCTGAAAGATGTGTTGAAGATGATGGCTGCGGCTGTAAATGTGCCAAATCGTGCTTTGCTTTGATGCTGCAAAAAGCCTCACAACAAACTCGAGATTTTAAAATCTGCTCTGCAAATCAGAAACGCAGGAGGGAAATATTCCCAAAATCTACCACCCAACATGTTGGAGCCCTCCTGAGAGGCAGTCAGTCACTTACTTGCCGTCAGCAAGGTTGATGGAGCGGAACAAGGGGTACTCCTCAGGGGCCGGCTTGCCATGCTGGTCCTCGTACAGGAAGACGGGGGCACGGCCCACCTCCACGCCGAGCTGCTGGATGCCTTGCTGGTTGTACACAGACAGCAGGAAGGACTGGAGGCCAGCCTTGGGCTTGATGGTAAACAGGATGGAGAAATCTTCTGGGAAAACTCCCCCTGAAGGTGAAACGAGCAGCAGGCACGTTAGGAAAAACCAACCGATACACATGAAATCCACTTTAATGCTCCGTTTTTTTCTCTGAGCTCTCCTGCACATGGGGTCTGCTCAGAAAAACCACCATAATATTCATTAAAAAACTCTGGGAGGGATTCCATGTCACCACTGTTTTTTCCTCACTTCTGAGGATGCTGCAGAAAATATTTATTACTCTTTAGCTCAAGGAAAGTTTCCACATTTTGGGGAAAACCACTCATTCTTGTGAAGGCTTTGATTGTTGCCTTCAAACCACACTCTTACAGTAAATATGACGCTACTACCGTCTAGCCGTTAGCTTATTGTTGTACAAAACCACAAGTCAAACCACTGTTTTCACTTCATTGTTTGATTTAGGAGAAAAAAAGATGTTAAAGCTAAGATTTGTGCAAGTAGCAACTGAATTTGGATTATTAAATAGAATTTGAAGAGCATGATTTGAAATTGAATTTAATGTTTTGAAACTGTATATATAAAAAAAGTCATACAACTTAGACTCTGTTTACAATTTTATCAAACACAGATACTGCTCACATCTGCAAAAAAAAAAAAAAACTGTGACACTGGAGGATGTGGCCTGTGCCACACAGAAGTAGAAAGCAAATAGATAGAAGCCTCCTTTTGGATAATTACTGCATGGGTGGCTCTCTGTCAGCTGGCAACAGGTTATTTAACTCGAGATGATGCAATGAGTAAATTCTCATTTATTAAAAAACATGATGAAAAACACATCCTGCCGTCATTGAAAATATGTTAGTCTGTTTAAGAAGGGTCAAATCATTGGCATCAAGCAGAGAAAACATCTAATGAGATTGAAGCAGAAACCACTAAAATTGTGTTAAGAATTGTCCAATGCATTATTTAAAACTGGAAGGATGGTGGGGAACAATTGTCCTCCAGGAAAAAAATGTGGTCAGAAAAAAATCCTGAATAATCGTGATCTGCTATCACCTAAACATTCGGCCAAATCAAATCGAAGAAAAACAAAACTAGAACTCAGGAGTATGTTTAATAGTGAAGGTAAGAGCATTTCCACACGCACAATGCAAAAAGAAAACCACTAATCAGTGAGACTAACTGGAAAAAAGTCCTCAGTTTGTTAGGGAGCATTAAGAGTGGACACTGGAGGAATGAAAGAAGGTCATGTGGTCTGATGAGTCCAGATTTACCCTGTTCCAGAGTGATGGGCGCATCAGGGTAAGAAGAGAGGCAGGTGAAGTGATGCGCCCATCATGCCTAGTGCCTACTGTACAAGCCTGTGGGGGCAGTGTTATAATCTGAGGTGTCTCATCAAAGCTTATACAAACAACGGCACAGTGAATCCGTGCTGTAATCAAAGCTAAAGGCGGTCCTTCAAAATAAAAGAGTGTGCAACCTTTATTTTGGTTGTTGTTTGGCCAGGCAATGTAGAATTTAATTGTAAAACTAAATCAGAATTTTGCAAACTGAACCTCAGTTTTGTACTTTAATTTAGGGATTATAGAGTTTAATTTTCAAAAGCAAAAAATTCAGTCTCTGAATATTAAATCTGATCTAATAATCCAAATTCAATGTCCAGTGGCACAAATCTGAGCCCTTATAGTTGATTGAATATCTGAACTTTTGAATCTTATAGATCAATAGACTGTTTCATTACTTTAATCCAGACTACAAGTTTCGTTTTTTGTTTGTTTGTTTTTCCTCTCCATTTACTTACTCTGGTATGTTTGCGTGGATGTGTATAAATCTATTTTTAGGGCCCAAGCAAAATAAGGGTCAATGAGGACCCTTTTGTAACCCCCGTGATCAAAACCAAAATCTGAAAAATTGTCAAACCCTGAACTTCAATAGCCAAGAATAGTGTTTTTATCTGTTTTATCTGTTTTTAACCAGTTTTTAGTCATGGTGTTGTGTATCATTTCTGTATTTTAGACTTTTAATCGGGTCTTATTGTCATTGTCTATCTTGTCTTTTGTATGTTCCGGCTGCAACACTAATCTCCCTTGATGGGACAATAAAGTGATTCTGATTCTGATTCTGAAGACCTGGGAGAAAAACAGAACCCAGAAGTTAAAATTTGCAGGTGCATCACTTCAGAAACTTACCATTACACCTGAAACTGTCATTTAGGCTTTGGTACAGGCAGCTGCTGTTACCGTCAGTCTTGCTTGTGGCTGTTAAGGAGCTAACTTCACCTTGTGCACCACTGATTATCATCAGGGAGGGGTATTTCAACTTTTTTCCCCAAACATTTTGACTTTTACATCGATTTGCCCTGCTTTTGTTTTCTCTATAATAATTTGCCCTATCTACTTCTACAATAAATAAAAAAATCAATACATAAAATTAAAAAAACTCCTATTAGTTTAATTTATAGTACAGAGATGGTTGATCTAATTGTGGTGTCAAAAATTTGTGAAATTTCTCCCATATTGCTCTTTCTTTTCTCAGATATCTCCACACAAACCATGAGGCTGTGCAGCCATGAGAAGGGAAGTCTGGAGAATAATCTAGCTTTTATTTAAATCACTTTCCCATTTTCTATCTAATCTCTCCTCACGTCTGTTTCTGATTTCATTAAAGAGAAATCCCATTGCGGAGAGTAAACTGTTTGCTTTATAAGCTCTTAAAGTTTCCTCTCCTCACATTAAACCTCTGTGTCTAGACAACTGGACCTGTAGCCGTTTTTATAAAGGAAGCTGAAGGAGACCTTGGCATCCTGTGAAAGGACTCCAGGGTGTTGATCTAGAGACTTTAATTTTACAAGGCTGTAAATACCCAAACAAATGTCATAGTTTTCAAACCGTAACGGCTCGGTTCAGCGGCAGAATAAGTAATCCTAATGAAATAAAAGTCCAATTATTCTGACTGTGGACATTTTGACACCTCGAACGCTTCACCTCTCAAGTTTAATTATAGGCTTCGAATTTCCGTCACTGAGAGGCGAAGGTGTGGGGGTGGTTGGTGCCAGAAAACACAAAGGTTTTTGTGTAGTTTCTGACTTTGTAGTGAATTATTTCTTTATTTATTGGATTCATACCAAACTGAAAACTGGTACAACGATTAAAAAACCCTGTAATAAAGATTTTAAAGGTGTTTAATGTATTTCAAACAGCATCATATTGGTGCCAAGTTGACTCAAATCATATCCTCTATCATTTAATCTTCAGACTGTCTGATAAGCAGCAGTAAGTGTAAAAACAAAGCAAACCAGATGGTTTCACAGCAAAAAGGCTTTTGTGTTCCCGAGCAGACTCCTCCCTAATAAAACAAATATGACTCTATTACCCACAAACAGCTGAGCAGCACACTCTGAGTCAGTGAACGCACCTCCAGTCTGATTTCACTCCATCAGCCAAACCCTCCAGTCTGCCAGCAATCAAACCTCCTGAACCGATTCTTTCAAATCAGCCTCGAACACATCAAACTAAACATTCCCTTCACTGACTGTCAGCGCACAAACTTGGACTTTCCCAAAATGTCAAATAAGGAATCTCTGCTCTTGCTCTTGCTCTTTTAACTCGACTCGCGTGTTTATGTGATATTTCATACACCATGTGCTGAGTGACTGTCATTCCTCGCGGGCTGCACATGCACATCATGTGGAAAGTCATATTTTTTTTTTGAGCGTCTGCGCTGAATTTAAGGAGACAGGTGTTTGCAGTGAAGGGATTCGTTGCATATTTTTCTTGAAACACCTTGAAGATGTTTCCATTCTGCCTTTAAGTAGTTCAAGGCAGCACGCAAATGGTTCAGTTTTATACAAACAATTATTTGTTTGAGTGGGCATGACATTGTAAAGATGTTTAGCTTTAGGGACGGGAGAGTTGATCCGTCAGACATTGTCCACCTTCTGGTACTGGACTGAAAAATATCTACAGGCAGGATGTCGCTCATAATTGCTTAGAAAACCAGGAAATCAGAGGATAAAAACTCAAAGAGGGGGATTAAACTGGTGCAAATATTTAATGCAACACAAGAGACCTCAAGCTACTTTACAGAAGATCCTTGTTTTGAAAGTTTTGAAGTAATGAGAGCAACTCAGCAAATGATGGAGGGCTTCATTTAAAGGTTTCCTGCAGAACTGATGAAATTCCTTTATCTCATTAGTTGTATGCTGCAGTGCAAACCAACGGCTATGGCTGTTAGTATTAGTATAGTTACTGTTGTTATAGCAGGCAGCCAATGATACAGTGGTCAGTAGGGGTCATGGCAATGTCTGAAATGACAACAACCCCCCCCATACGCCTGGTTCATCTTTTTTTAAGGCTGAACTTGCAGTCTTTCTGTGTTTGCAATTGTTTTCTTCACTTAAAATCTACCTCGATGTTTAGAAGTTCAAGAAGTTTAGGTCACAGTTTCTGTTGTGTCTGTTTGTTTCAGTTTATGGGCTTGTTTCTTTAAAAATGTCCTTGTTTCTTCGTAGCAAGACGATGCAGTGGTTCTCATTCCACCAGAACGCTACAGAAACTGAGATCTGTGTGAGTGTTTATGCTTTATCTTTAATAAAAATCCTCTTTTGTGACCTTGCATTACTTCAGATTTAACATTATTTTGAGTTGCATATCTGCGTCAGCCATTAGGTTGAAGAACTGCTGTACTGAAGTGAGAGCTGCTTGCAGGACTGTAAACATGCTCTGATGCTCATTTAACAAGAAGATTATGTAGAAGTGTTGCCGTTAAAAAGAAATTGGCTCCATTATCTTCCAATAGGATGCAATAATTTGATGAAACCGTTGCATTAAAGTCAGATTTTGAAAAAAAGGGTTTGTGGTTGAAGAAATTCTGCCTTTTTTAATGCCTCTCCCGCTCTTCTTTACTGACAAACAAACTGGGATGCTTGGCAAGTTTTTGCTTTTTTACCGACTACGTATCAAGCTCTTAAGTTTTTGGATTTATGCAATGCTTTTTACTCAGGTTTGTCTCAGGCTTCTGTCCACCGGCTTCATCACTGGATCAGAAAAAAACAGTCATACAACCCTAATCCTGCCTTCTTTGCACTGGCTGCTTGTCCATTTCAACATTGATGTTATTATGTTTGTAATATAACTTATATAGCGTATACTATTGGCTTTCTTATCCCATATGAGGTGGTATGGGTTTGCTGGTTGTTTCAGCAAGAGCTTAATGTTCTTGGCATGGACCAGACATGACCATCAAAACAGGCCAGACCCCCATTGAGTGAGATCTTTCAGAGCATTAGTTTAGTTTCACTTCATGTTCTTAGTCCTCTATTCTAGTTTGGATTTCTGACTCATGCTTCCATAGAGTTTAAGATCTCACTTTTTGTTGCTGTTATTCTGAGTTTTTTTTTTTTTTTTTTCGGCTATCAGGATGACCAGTCTGTTAAGTTTCTTTCATTACTTTGTACTTTCTTCACAACTTCCTGTTTTATTCTGTTAACTTGTGCCTCTTTTCTTTTCATTTTCCTCTCAGCTGATCACCAGGTTCCCTCCTTAATGTGTTTCACCTGTGTCTTGTTTTGTACACTACCCGTTGGTATTTTGCCCCGGTGTTCCCTTCACTCCCTGCCAGATGATTGTTCGAGTTAACGTTGATTTTCCAGCGTTTCTTTGTACCCTGATTCCACATTACTGGATCTCCCGCGTAACGAACCTTTTTTCTGATTAACGACCTCTGTTTTGGTCAGCTTTTGACGATGGGCCCACTGACATACCAGTGAGTTAAGTCCCTTTGCAAACTGACTTTTGCCTATAACCAAAATTACAAATGAATTAAAATAAAACTATTTTTTGTTGATCTGTGGGGTCCTCTAAACTGCCACCATGATAGTCCTGGATATAGGATGCAAATTTCCTGATATACTTGTTCAAATGAGAGTGATGAATATCAACTAAATCCAAACTAATATTCTAACTAACAGGCCTTCTGGTAATAAAATAGCCACCCAAAGAGTCTCCTCTTCTTTTTCTTTTTTTTGCATAGGATTGTAAAGCAGAAAGCCCTCCATGATAAGAATGTGAGTCTCCTCTTCCTTGTTACCAGACTTTGGGACAATCTTAGTATCCAGGATGTTATTAACACCATGAGACTTCTCAAACTTCACCAGGCTTCACTTTCTCAAGCCTCGAAACTCTGGAATGATCTGACTGAGCGAAGTCTGTTTCCAATCTTAAATCTCTTCTCCAAACTTTGTCTTTTTAAAATGGATTTAAACTGTAAAAATCAAACAATTTTTTTCCTTCTTTGTTGTTTTGCTTTCAACCAAATAAGATAGGTGAACAACTGGTTTCAGTTTTCAATGTCACAGCTAATCCGAAAGGTTTTTGTGTGACTCACCTGGGAAGAGCTGTTTGGTTGGAGCGCTGATCTGAGCCTGTTTTCCCACTCTGTAAGCTACGTCGGGTTTGGATCCTCTTCGGACTGGGCAGAAGCCGGGTATCTTTTTTACTCCTTCAGGAGAGCTCTGGAAGTCTAGCGCCTTCAGTACGTCCACTGGTTCAGCTGAGGAGACAAAAAGAGAAAAAAACTCAATGAGATAAACAGCATCTACACTTCAATGAGATACGATACAACGCAACACGGTGGAATTCTGGGAAATCAGAGCACCTTATCTTTATTCCAACTATACCCTTATAACACGCCTGATTCAGGACCATAGAAATTATGTAACAACAACTTTTTCCCACCCCTGGCCAGGTATTAGGGAGTGACTAAGGCAGGGATGTCCAAACTACGGCCCGGGGGCCAATTGTGGCCCACCATCTATTTTCAAGCGGCCCACAGCGCTCATCATACCATGTGTTAGTTTTTTTCACTTAAATTAATCACGTTTTAAATGCTAACATTTACGGTTTCTGTCAAGTGCTTGAAATAAAAACTTAATATACACTGCAAAAACAGAACTCTAAGCAAGTCATTTTGTCTTATTTGTAGTAAAAATTGTCTTATTGTTCTTAATTTGAGCCACATTCACCAGACCAGGTCATAAAAATGTCTTATTTCAAGTTTTTTTAAGACAAAAATGAGGTGTAAATTGCTTGTAACAAGTCAAAAAAATCTGCCCATGGGATAAGACGGATTCACCCGGGAAGTTTCTTGAAATTAGAAAGATGTCTTATAACAAGAATCTTTTATCTTATCCCATTGGTAGCTTTTTTTTTACTTGTTACAAGCAATTTATACCTCATTTTTGTCTTTAAAAAACTTGAAATGAGACATTCTTATGACCTTGTTTTGTGAATGTGGCTCAAATCAAGAATAGTAAGACAATTTTTTACTAAAAATAAGACATAATGACTTGCTTAGATTTCAGTTTTTGCAGTGTATCTGGTAACGTTTCACAAAGATTTGGACTGTGCATAGGCAAAAAAAAAAACACGAGAGGACCAAAAAACTGAATTAAAGATATGAAATGGTCAAAAAAAGACAAATGTTGAGGCATAAAATGGTTCAGAATGCAGGACTAGAGATATTTGGGGTTTAACATATTTTTATAATTGTCGGATAATCAAACGTGATAAAGTCCAGATCCTGATCCTGCCATGGAAATTATATCATATTTTTCACAGGTTTGGTTTTATCTCAAAGGTCTGCAATAACAGCACAAGTATGTTTGACTCAACCATTTTTTGTTTGTTTGTTTTTTTCAGAAACCACTAAAAAGAAATAGTTTTCCAATTGAGCGCTCATTTGTAACTTTCACTGTTAGTAAACATGTCCTTGGTCATTTTCACAGTTTCCAATTCGGCCCTTTTGAGAAAAAGTTTGGACACCTCTGGCCTGAGGAGCACATGCACACGTTAGCCCCTCTCATGGTAGACACATGCAGCTTCCTGTGTGTTTGTGAGTCTCCACCTCATGATTTGGACTCATAAAAACACACCATATGTGGCGAGAGCAACAAATGGTTGGTGCAAAAGGTATTAGTGAAAGTTTTAGCTCCATATCTGTGTTGTGTTCATGTTCAGGTGTAAAAACTGGAAAAAAAGTAAGTTACCTAACAAAGAAAATCCGATATTAGATGGTTCATAGTTTCATAGTGACATCGTACAACTTGATGCTAACTGCTCATTTCAGCAGCTCCCACTTACTCCAATAGAATCTGGCATTTTGATGATAAGTCAACATCTACACCCATTACCCCCCCTCGCTCCAGCAGGAACTGTTGGCCAAATCTGTCAGCTGGAGCAGTTGTTCCTTTATGAGCTAGCTTGGCAGAGGAGCAGTAAAAATGTTAGCAACCATTCAGCAGACATCATTAGCCCCCCTCCCCTCCCCTCCCCTCCCCTCCTGCTCTGTTACCCCTGAAGCCAAAAGCCACAGCATGCATGGGACGATAAAACTCATCGCTGCTGCTGATGATGACTGGCTCAGTGGAATAAGGAGAGCACAGCAGGGGGTGCTTTCACAAGATCCTTAACACCACTCAACTCTTTTCTAGCAATGGACCTGGAAGTCAAACTTGCACTGCTGTAAACACTCTTTCTTGCTTCTTTTCTCTCTTGTGATTGTCCAACTTTAAATTCCTCAGTAACCTCTGAGTCTTTCTTTCCTCTGTCTCTAAAAGTTTTCTCTTAAACCATTATCAGTTCCACTCCCTGAGGCACACCATCACTTACAGTCATTATGAGGACTTCAGGGAGCCTAATAAGGTCTTTTCCAATGCTACCTATAAACAGGAGTGTTGACGTAAAGCGCTGAACAAGTCATGATTTAATGTATGGTACGTCTGCTCGAGGCACTACAATTACTGAACAATGTTACATAAGAGGAGGCAATAAATGTTGGGTACTATAGAAGTAGAAGCAGATTTCAAATTGGTCATGTGTAACTCTTGTGATAAGCTGTTTAAATCTATTTAGCGTCAAATCCACTCCACAAGCAGATTTACTGCCTACAGATGAAATTCATTAAGTTGTGAAATCGTAAAATTCTCTCATTAAGCGGTACCAACTGGGCACGCCACTGCAAGACAACAAAGAGGCAACTCTATCCGTTCATGTTTGGCGTTGATTTCAGTGACACCTGTGGTCGAAATTGGGTGGTGTTCTTGTAGGATAAAGACTTCATTTCCCATGATCACCTGCTGTAGAGACATGACTCTTGCCAAGGCGTGTATTTGTTTTGTAGAGCAGATTTACTTTTCATGAAATCTGACGACTACCAGACTTTGTATTCTCAGTTTGTTTGTCTGATAGAGGTGTGAAATGGGAGTTTCTCACAGCCGAGTGCTCTGAGACATGTCAGTACGGTGTAACGTTAGTGAATCCTGGTTCTGAATCCTACCAGTGCTCATCTACCAACTCCAACGTCACCAAGCAGAGCAAACGTAACATGGCTCTTCATTTTATCAATAGACTCTAAAATTTGAACAGATCTCTGCAGAAATAACTGCTGCATTTGGGTTGAAATGAACATTATCACAAAAAAACTTGACTTTTTGTTAGTCCAGCTCCAGTGGCTACCTTTAATTTAAAATGAATCCAAGAAAACTTTTCAAGCAGAAAAACAGATCTCTCTTCACACGGCTTAACTTTACCAGTGGTGTCATCAAAGGAACATTTAGTCTTCGTACGGTGAATGTCTTTGTCTTCGACCACACCACTGCTTTTGGCTCTGATATTTGCATTTTCATCCAGGGATTAAGAACATATATAAGACATAAAATTGAGACTATTTCAAGGTCACTTGTAAAGGCCTTACTGCTCAGATATAAGATACATCTGTGGTCTGGCTCTGCTCCGTTTATCAACTCAAACTGGCTGTGTGTTCAGTCCTGCACTTTGCTAGGGTTGCGAGACTTACACCTGAAATACACTACATCTGTCTGCACCCTGTCTCTGCTGCTGTGCATGTTGACTGCATTTGTCGACTCACATCAGCTGCGTGTTACGTCTGCCAAGCCGCAGGGCTGACAGACAGCTGGTATCAGGAGACCAAAGAGTTCCTGTGCTTCCCGCTCCATTGATTAGCCTCTCTTCACTCATGTTGGGCTGTGAAACATCAAACCTGTTGACTCCTGGCCTAGCAGCGCTCATTATGTCGTTTTTTTTAGCCAAGCTTAGTACGATCTGTATTTGACAAGGCTTCTTTTATTTTGAAAGTCAACAGGTGTTTTTAGGCAGTTTCCATGCACAACTTCCTGTCCTGCTTTATCTGCTTTTTATCAAATTGACACCTGGCAATTCTGGTATCCAGCAAAGGTAAGATTGTTGCGAATCTGCTGCAACCTGCCAGAGCAGGGATGTAGCCCGCCACACTGACTTGAATGGAAACCTATCACATCGTGTGCCATGATGTGGCTAAGCCAGGAGGGAGACACATTTTTTTGTATTTCGGCTGTCCCACAGCCTCATTTTAAGGAGCCATCAGTCTCCTGTAGGTAACATATTCATTATGCGCTGACTGTTCTAGTGGTAATTTACCCTGTGATTGGTTTGAATCAAAGACGTTACCAAATGAAATGTAAAGATTTAACTTTCTGTCAGTTTGAGTCAATTCTTCATTTTGAGAAAGGCTTAGTTTTACACATTTTTCTTTTCTTTTTTTCTTTTTGTATATCCAACAATGATTGAACACCCTTTGTTAGCCCTTAGTGCTCTATAATACATTCATAAACTAACAATGAGCAAAGTAAGAAACTAGCGCAAGAGATCTGAGGAATCTTTGCTGTTGAGTTAATGGGTTAAAGTGGGTTGTGGTCCTAAGAGGCTGCATGACGTCAAATGTCAGCCATTAAGAAAGCATCTTGGCTTCATTTCCTTGGGAGGAGGTGGAGGCGCGCTGTCCACACTAATGCACAATCAACCAAGCTAAAAAAAAAAATGCAACTGCAGCAAAATCCTGAGCAGAGTGTGTTTCATCGCTCTGAAAGGAAGAATGTGATGTTTCTCCACCAGCCTGTCCCGCTCTCATGATACATAGTTTCTTATCCATGTGGGTGAGGGCTGTCTTAATTAAAATCTGTGTTTGAATCACTGATTTCAAGCTGGCAGACACACAAAAAAAATGAGAGATGAAACACTCTGCTTTGTAAATGAATGATTAACCACATGTAATAACATCTCAGCTCTGTAAATAAACTGCAGCACAAACAGAGAAGTCAGGACCGCACATCAACACAGCAGTATGTGTTGGCCTGGTGACAAAGTAGATCTACAAACCGGCCTAGAACATTTTAAACAAAAAAAAAAAACGAAGTGAAGATTGTTGAATCATTAGCTGTGAAATTTCCACTCCAAACCAAAGCGGCTGAAACTTGATTTTTAAGTGCTACTGCAACAAAAACCACAGCACCAGCGTCTCCAGACATCACACTGCTCGTTTGTCTTTCCAGCGAGAGGCAGGATGTGTCTTCTTCAAAGAGTCGGCGATGATAAACAGAGTCTGAACGGTCAGCTGTGAAGATAGGGCTCTTTCGTGGAATGGGGGCTTAATTTGAAATCACACATAGCTTGATCCGGGTGTTTGATAGCGAGTGGTGGGAAAATGATGGGAGAGGATCAGACGGAGGATTTTCTTTTAAGTTCACGCTGCAGGAAATCCTCTGCTGCTGTATAAAACTCCATAAAATTGCGTGAAGCGGGGGGGAAGTTTGGTAGAGAAACATCGATGGACTAAAACAACACACCCTTGGTGTTATTAAAAGGAATATTATGTGAAGAAATAAAGTTTTATGACTCTTTCTTCCGCTAATGATGGTACCATATGTGTAGTCTTAGCACTTAAACATTTGTTTTATCCCCACATCTTTAAATAACTCCAAAATAAAAGCTGACAGAGCTTCGTTATCAAAATAAAAGCATGTTGACATTTTCCGTTCCTGGAAGTCATGCGGCACGTGAAGCCAGGAAGTGCTGATTGTGCACTTCCGCTGCTCTGTCAGTGACCAGGAGGGGGTCCGATGGGTGGGGCTACGATTCCACATGCTGAACCCATTACGGTCCGGGCACCACTCCCTTTAACCCCCAAAACTAAAACACACACGAGACAAAAACTGAGAAGGCCCCATCCCTGTGGCTGCGTCTCCTGTGACCAAAAAAATAACCTCCTGAGCGCTGAATCAAACCTGCGAGCTCAGGGGATCCGGTTTTAGCTCATTTGAAGCTGTGCAGATCTGTGATAGGACAGGCTGAAGTTATTTCGCTGATGTCTGACCCAGATCATTGGATGCCACAGATTTTGTTGCTTAAATTGTTAAAAGGTTGCGTAAACTGCTCAGGGAAATAAACGAAAACGCTCCAGCGGTTATTTTTTTTATCAACACAAAGAGAGAAGAGACAGAATTTAACAGACAGGCGTTTTTTCTTTTTTTTCCTCCTGACAAATACCAGACTGACTTCTGACTGAAATCTGAACGCCAAGTTCTGAACCTCGCACCAAATGCCTCATAAAAAAGAAAATAGTCTGCGGCGTCTCTGAATATTGTCCCAAAGTTGAGAGCTACCGGTTCTTAAAAAGAAGAGGAAAAAAACAGAAAGCTTGGACTAAAGGTCTCTTTGTGAGTTTCAGAATGCCTTTCTGCATTACTGCATACCTCTAGGCCTCATATATTCCAGATGTGCTGAATTGGCCAGGAACCCCCCTCTCTTTCTCCCTCACCACCTTCTCCCCGACTCCTCAGCCTGAGTTTCACAGAAGCCCTGAAAAACAGGCAATATCCCAAACCCATTAAAGCCCCCAAATGAATAGGCATGGCTTTTTTAAAAGCTTTTGCAGCCTCACAGGAGTCTGAGCCAGCATGCCTGAAAAGAGAAAAAACCAACTCCTATCCTTCCACCTTGAATAAATAAACCATATTCTTAATGATAAGGATGAAAGCCACAAAGTAGAGGTGCAGTTTCTAGTCTAGTCAGAGTCTTGTCTGAGGGATAATTTTCGAGAGTCTCTGATTTTTTAATGACACATCTTCTTAACTGCTTGTGATCTACTATCTGCCATGTGAACAAGCTCCTGACATGACACAGGAGTGTGATTTCCCCCCGAGGCGACAGAGCGTGCAGTGACAGGGGGAAGCTCTGTTAAACTCATTAAAGCACTTTCACTAAGCACGACCCTCGTTCATTTATTTAAATACCACCCTCAGCTGGAGTAAGGAAAACTTCCACCTCGTCTCCTCTCAGACGTATGTTTTGATGTCAAAGTTTAGACTCAGTGATTAACATTTAAGCCCGTGACATTCTGACTTCATGTCTCTGCGGCCCCGCGGTCGTGCTGCAGCTTCTTTTCTGTGTCACTGCCATCTACCGAGAGCTGGCAGCACAGGCAACAATTATAGTACACTGGAAAGCCTGTAAATGTTTGCTAGCATATCATGCAATTATGGTTAGGTTAAGTATCAGGCAGAGTGAGGAAAGATGGGGAACGGGCAAGACGTGCCACTGTGGTATTTGCTTTCATGGTCTCTTCGTTTCTTGGGGGGAAGTTTTCGGCAATTTACCCACTGCTGTGGATGATTTTCTTCATGCTCTAGAAGATTTACAGTTAAAACAAAGGATGGTGATGGATCAAAAAGGGGAGGGGCTTAAGACAGGAAATGTCTGGACAGGATGCAATATGTTATACTAATTACAAATTCTGGTATTTCAGCCCCATTTTTAAAGAGGGGTATAAGATAAATAGTAAATTTTATGGGATTGAGACGAGAAAGAATTAGTTGAAAGGATGCCAAATTGTTCATGTGATGTCATATTTAAAAAAAAACACATCTGTTTTTGAGATACAGTTTTTTTTCCATTCAAAGAAAAAGTAAATATAATAGAAGTTAATGTGACCCACATCTGTCCTTCTCAAGGAAAGAAAATACTCCAGATTTTTTTTTTCCTTTTTCCATCAACGCCCCTTCTTGGACTCAGTGGGAGCCCAGATAATGTGGAAAGATGGTGATCCTTCAGGCCAGGGTATGAATTTCACTCCCAGAATTCCACAGTAATGTGCCCAGTACCTTTTTTTCCTCTTTTTCAAAGTCTCACAATATCTATATCAAAACTTATGTACTTTTTCTCAGTGAACTCTGTTGAGCAGCTGAGGGCTGATTCAAATTAGAAAATAATAAATTATCATGGCATCTTTAAGCTTTTGAAGAATTTAACTCAACTAATTGGCATTCTTCTTTTGTATTTTGGAAAAAAAAAAAAAAAAAAAAAAAAAAAAAAGAAAACAGCCTCACTGAGTGTGCCTTTCAAGTTAAGCCGCCAGCTGTCGTGCGTAAAAGTTGTGCGTAAAGCTTTTCCAAACCTTCCACCAAGCAGTGAAGTCGAATATAAACACCAGGAGTTATTTTTCTTTTGTTTTACATTAGTTTCAGTAGAGTTTAATTACAGACGTCGCTTCTGAGCTCCATCATTACGCAAACTTTTTACGCACACCGCAAGAGTGTATTTGTGTCAGAAGAAATCAACAGTCAGCCTCTTCTCGCTGACCACACCTGGATGGCAGACTTTGCCTCCTTAGACACTCGAGGAATTTAAGAGAGATTGGTATCTCCATTCCTTCCAACAGTGGATAGTAAATCACATCAATCCAGCCACGTTAAAGCCACTGAACCAACTTTTAGAGGGAGGGATGTGGCTTAAGATATCAAGAAAGTTCCGACAAGAGTACTTTTTTTACATTTAGGGGCAGGTGTAGTGAGATGAGGATGTAAAATACAGAAATTATCCACAGATTTCACGAGAAATCATCCATTAAGTCTTTCTCTTAAGGCTGATGGAGTATTTTGCATCCAATATAGGGTATAAATGGACTTTTGGTGACCTGGCAGTCCGTTAAATTGAAGTTGATAGCCAGTCTCTGGTTACCCCAGAAGCCCACCACCACTCACGGGCTGTAAGCCAGCGCTTTAAACGCTCTCAACCCGGAGTTGGCAGAGTTACAGTGAAGTACATCAAAGTGCAGCTCCTTACCTGCTCTGACATGGGCAGCTTGCAGAATTAAAATTAACGTGACCACAGCTGTAAGCGTTGAATCCCATAGCCACCTTTTCGTTTTCCACCTGGTGCTCCACCTTTGCATCTCCATGATGAGCGCCCGCAGCTGAAGAGTAAAACGGGCGACTTTTTTTTAGCGAAATTCGGTCCCTTCCACAATCCACAAAAAAGGTGCTTAATTTACAGCGCCATGTGTGACAGTCTAAAGATGCCTTTCACAGCCAGACTGGGCCCTTCAGATCCGCTCCCCCTACAGCCCAGCTCTCAGACTGATGGTAAAGGGCTTTCATAAAAAAAGCGCTCAGTACTCTGTTCCCTGAGAGTTGCGCACCGTCAGGAGGCTGGACAAACGCCGGAACGCTGAACCTGAACCGACTGGGAGATACTGACACTGGAAAATCCTCCCTTCATCAAATCACAAGTCGGGAAAGTTGTCTGAGAACCCGCCCCCTGCGCTCCGAAAGAGCTCTGAGCAGCATCAAGTGGAGCATCACTCATGGAGGCAAATTCCAAGACTCAGAGCAGCATCAAGACGCAAGATCTAAAGTCACTCCATGTTCGATCAAAACACACTTTGAGATGAATATATGGAGACTAGTAAATCAAGCTGCTTGGCTTTATCAGGAAAAAGGTGTGAAAGAATGGGAGGGAGAGGGAGCTCCAGCAGGAGAGACACTTAACTACACTGTTAAAAATAACTTATTGTTTCAACCAACTGATGTTGGTGCTGCCTTAAGATTTGTGAGGTAAAAAAACAAGTTTTGTTGCTCTAACACCAACTGATGTTATTTTGATTAAAGGGACTGTGAGGACTTTCTGAGTGATCTTGAAAGAGTCTTATACGCCTAATTCACAATTCTAAATGCTAATTCCTAGCTTCCTGATCAGGACTGGATGGGTCCGATTGGACCTGATTGATTTACAACACGACAGAGTCTCTATGATGACACCACGCTGGCTAATGAAGTTTAGCCGTGAGAAGAGAGATCTGTTTTATTCTGAAAATGGTGTCTGTGATTTATTTAGTAGTGATAGTGGACAAATGAGCTGGACTGTATGACAGAAAAGGGACAGAAGAGCAGAAAAAAAGCTAAACAGGAGAGTGATAGAGCACAGGCTAAAGGCTAAAACAGGAGCAAAGCTGTTTGTAATTATGTTCATGCCAACCCACATGCAGCAGATATTCTGCGGTGATCTGTTCAAAACCTGAGCGTCTATCAATAAAATGAAGAGCCAGGTTAATTTTGCTCTGCTCGGTGAGGTTGGAGTTGGTAGATGAGCACTGGTAGGACATGACCAGGATTCGCTAATGTATCATAGTACCAATACATAGCAAATTTGCAAACGACAGCACTACATAACTGATGATAAATACATCATCCCATCGCGTTATATCTGGTAAAATGTTGTCTTGGACAAAGAAAAGAAATGTTACGAAGAGGATCCGATTTACTTACACTTTTACTTTCTAAACTAATACATCATGACAGTTTGCAATAGTCCTCCAACCAAAGGGAGTCCTTTCAATCTACTTCCTGTGAGATTTCTTGTCTTAGTTTGGTTGATTTAGACTTGTTGAACAACTTCTTCAGGTAGTTGTTTGAAATCATTGGTCTATTTCAACTCAATTCAATTTTCCAGTTATGTTCACCTTTTGTTTCCAACTATTTATATTTTGTTTGTGAGTTTACTTTACTTTTGTAGGCAGTTTGAAGTAGTTTATCTGTTTCATCTTAATCAAAGTTTTCTGTGACGTAAACCTGTAGCTAAAACATCATCATGCCCTTAATGTGAAAGTTCAACATTTCTATATACAGTAAGTTCTCAAATCCACTGCATCACTCAAGGTGTAACTGTTTGGTTACAATTTAGAAATGTTTTCTGGGTATAACTTGAAAGCTGTAGCTCTACTAAATAGGTGGGAGGGGCTATGGTGTGCGGAAAATAAGGAAAAAAAGTGCAGCAGCAGACCCCTGATGTTGAATAATATGCTGGAAACACAAATGTGCAAAATCACATTTTACAGTGTAGAAGCAGCTCACTAAATGCAAATGAAGCAGAGGGGTGGAGCTGTTATTTCAGAGGTTTCCTGAAGAACTAAGAATGTGAAAAGCGTCTGAATAGCATCTCCATGAGCCAACAGCTAATATAAAAGCCTCAAAGGCCAAGATGAAATGTTTTCCAGACTTTAGGAGTTCCCTCAAGGAGCCCTCACATTTTTACTTTGGACAGCTCAGCTCCTGAGGTCTGAAAATAATTAATGCTTAAAGATGACTGGAACAAAGGATGGAAGCACAGGTGGTAGCTATAGAGTCCTCTCCTTGATTTGGTTTTGCTTGTGTACTGATGAAAGAAGGGTTTATCGGTTTGATGGCAGCCCTTCTCATAAACCTGAGCCACGTTTTAGAAAATAAACAACTTTCGTGTTTGAACAGGAGGCAGGAATTAGAGCCATAAGCTTCCAGGATAATTAGTATGTTGAGATAAGAATGTAGAAATACTCGGTGCAGATGTGGCTGATGAAGAATTACTTCTCTTTTTGTATGGTATAATAGGGATCATGAAGGAAAAACTACCCATCAGCAGCCACATGCTCCGCCTTGCTGTCAGAATAAGGTCAGATGCTGTAAGCGTGGCTCTGATTAGTTGTTTGAGACTCCAGGGAGGACAGAGTGAGTGCTCTGATTTATTGAAGCCACGCGATTTTTAAACATTTACTAACCGGGGGAAATTTGCAAGGTTTTTTTTTTTTTTTTTTTTTTTTTGAGCTAATTCACATCTGGTTTCTACTTTGTTAAAAGCCACAGTTTCTACTGCTGGTCACTAGACAGCTTTATTCCTAACAAGAGAAGATGTACCAATTGTGATCAGCTGGTGTTGTTACATTTTATTTTGACTGACAGTCATGATTCCATACATTGTGAACTACATCACACATTTGTCTCAAAGTCAGAAGCTGAGCCTGATACAGTGGAATCCAAGCAGATGACACAACACAATATGATATCATGAAACACAATAGGACAGAAGACAAAGTGTTATGTCATGATTTGATGCCATATGATGCAAGATACACACTGTGATTATTATTGAGAATCCTCTTAACCCCCAATTCTGCCCTATATACCATGCTATGTTTCAGAGCTTATAACTGAAGAATCATACGGTCTAGATTCATCAGTGACACCTCATTTGACAGATCAAAGTCTCTAGTTTCAGAAAATGTCATGTTTTTATCTGTTGCTAAAGTCCACATCAGGATAAATGCAGCTGAAACACTTTTTTTCCCCTCTTCATTTTCTATAACCAGGTTTTGAACACCAATAACTTCAAGATGCTTCATGTCAGACATGAGACATCCACCACATCACTTCTACACCTTTTCATCCACATTTGGGTGAAATTTGAGCTTTCTAGGTAAAATCTTGCAGGAGTTAGAGAGTTTTTAGTCTCAGGTGACCAAACAGAGTTAAGTCCTACAACTTCATGCAAACAAAACCAGCTGTTTCAGTGCTCAGTGTCCTCTTTGTACTTATCAACTTGTTGTTGTTCTCTCTGTGAAAAGGTTTGCTAAATATCCTGAAATTATAGCTCCCGGTCATGGTTTGCACTGTTCCTGCTGCCGCATAAATATAAATGATCATGGGCAGCAAAAATAAAAAGATTTTTGGGTAGACTATCTAGCTAAGGCTATTGGTTAATGTATGTGTGATTAGCTGGGTTTTCAAGACATTTTTTCGCAAAATAAAAGCGATGTTCCTAGAATTTCGACAAAGTATATTTGCGCTTGAACGTGTTTCCATTGACGGTTGTTCTAGGCAGGAGCGCCGTAACTCTCTTCAAATATCAACCGACGCTCAAAACCTGTTGTGTGTGGGTGTAGTGAAGTGATTATCTCCTTATAACTCTCTGCATTCCTCTGTTGTTTGCTGTCTAGTATGGCCGTTATGTTTTTCTCAAAAATAATTGCGAGAAAAGTCTCCATCTCCTCCTCTGTCCAAACGTAGCGCGCCATGTTTACTCACAGAGAAGTGATCATGTGACCAGCTACGTCTCGTTTTGTGACGTATAATAGCGAAAAAGTGTTTCCATTGCGCTTTTGCGATAAATATGAATGTTGCAACGTCTGAAAAACCACCTCATGAAAGCGTAAAAACTTTTTGGCGATATTTTAGTGATTTTTCAAAATTTAGGTGTTTCCATTGCCAGTTTTTTATAGCGCAATTTAATTTTTTTTTTTTTAAAGTTATTTTTTAGGCCTTTGTGCCTTTATTAGATAGAGGAGGACAGTGGATAGTGTCGGAAAGGGGAGAGAGAGTGGGGAGTGACATGCGGGAAATGGGCCACAGGTCGGATTCGAACCCGGGCCGCCCGCTTGAGGGCAAGCCTCATGGTGCGCAGCCATATCCACTCGGCCATCCGCGCCCCGCAATTTAAATTTTGCGTCTATCCAAGGGTAATGGAAACACACCTAGTGACAGGGCCGAAAGTTCATAAACAAATCTGTTAGGGGGGTTTATGCATGCTATAAACCAGTATTTGTTGTATAAATCGGGCTCTCCTGACATCAAATCTCCATGTATCGAGATTGGGACACTTCTGTCATGTAGCCAGAGGTCTAAGAAAATAAAATAAGCCGAGCTTTGCCATATTGACATTGAGGAGGAAATGCTATAAGACTGTGAAGCTGCTGTTATTGATGAGAATGGATACGACGAACAACAGACTATACGGGAGAAATTTCACCACTTGGAATAATTTGATGAAACAACACTTTTGAAATGTTTGAACTCTGGATTCCTCTGGTGGAAAAGAGAGTGAATATATCTGTTTATACTTTGATGATGTCAGAGGAACGGCAAATGGCATACTACGATAAAATACAACACTTGATAAGATTTGGTCCACTCCATCAACATAAGTTACAATATGATACAACAAGACATGGTTTCAAAGAACATAATATCATATATCATGGAGTGTTATAAATATATATATAATAACAAAAATAATAAATTGTTTTATATCGGGCTTCTCAGAACTCAAAGACACCTTACAATTGTTATAAAAAAGTTACATAAACCAAAGAACATAATTCAAACAAAGCTAAATCAGAACAACAGTAAAACAGCAGATTAAAAGCTACCTTATAGAGATACATTTTTAATAGAGATGTAAATATTGATGGATCGGAGCAGTTTTGGATATGAGTGGGGAGTGAGTTCCAGGGGGAGGGGGCGGCTATGGAGAATGCTCTATCCCCCCAGATAATATGTCATCCACATAATAAGACTGAAGATTTAAGATGATAGAGGATATAAGATGATATAACCACGTTTTGATATGATATGAAGCAATAAGATACAATATATTACATTATGATAAATCCCTTTCTGCATCCCATTTGATCACATTTAAATCATATTCTTGTAGATATCATATGGTTTATACCTATGTAATTGGATATCGTGGGAATGATATGGCGCTCTTCATAAACCTGTTTGTGAAATACGTCTGAGTCTGCTGCACACGCTCAACCGCTTCCTCAACTTCCAGACCTGCTCTTCTAAAATATGTCCTTTGCAAGAATTTGTCCTCTTAATAGTTTTTCCATTCGAAAGCCATAAAATAAAGAAATCTGAGCAAAACAGGGTCCCCTGCTCAACGTGTAGGGTGGGCTCCAACCACGTCTGCAGCTTATTTTTTAAACAGACTCTCAGATTTTACACTATGGATCTACATTAAGGTGGATGTGATGACTCTGTTCTTGCTCAGCAGTTAAAATGTTAAATTCTAAAGAGGTCCACCCTTGGTTAATGTTTTCTCTGGCAGCTTCTTGGATTTTTTTGTCATTTCATTTGGAGTTCTCTGGCAGAACATCTCAGAACCTTGTTCATGTTGTGTCTTGGGACTCTGGCCCGAAATGTTTGGTTAAACTGGACGAGCTCTCCTGGGTTGGCAGACGAGATGTCTGAACAACCAAAACGAAGTCTTCTGTTTCTCTTTCAAAACTGGACTTTGGAGAGGAGACAGAATGTACAAACGGCAACTCCTGATGGATTCAAATGTCCTGGGACAGTCTGCAATTTTCAGGAAGACTTGTCTTTGGAGTTGCCCTCTTTGTAGTTGGAAGCATATGATTACAAACGATGCATTTACTGCCAAAGTGCACCAAGACGACATTGTATAATTATTCTATAACAGGTCTCTACTGCTAGCTTGGCTCAGCTTGAAGCAGCTATAAAAACAGAAATGTCTTGAAAAAGATGCTTAGTGGCTGTTTTTCTACTGGAGGCAACTTGTAATCTGCATGCTTTTAACTTTCAGAAGAAATTCTTGCAGCAGTTTTCCAGAAACAGTAGGCTGACATACCTCTCTAGGATTGTACAGTTTACATTTACATATCTTGACATTTTTAACCCCATATCTTTGATTTAAGCAATCTGCGAGACTGATTCAACTCTTTGAAGGGTCTTTGAGATGTTCTGTAGCTCTATGTGGACCAGAGTTTTCTCAACACTTCTAAGCGCTAATTCAAAGAAACCCAATGGATGCTGAAAGAGCCTCCCCTGAATGACGAGGAACACGTGAGCCAGAGTTGAAGGATTTGCAGTGGTAAGGATAAAGTTTCAGCCCATGTCTCTGAACTGAGACGTCGTCTACCAGATCACAAGTAGATCAAACCTCAAGAGCTTCTCATTACTGTGATTTATCCAGCGAGAAGGCCGTATGTGGCTCCTCCAGGCTGTACGCTAGACGCTGCCGACCACATAACCACTGAGTGGAATGTATGTTTGTCTGGGCGCGCAGATTAAAGGTGCATGTGGCACACAGACAGCCTCACCTACTGGGAGCCGGTACAATGTGGGTAGGTGTGCTTTCACTTTTAGATTGTGCGGTGTGACCTCATTTGGTACTGCAGAGTCTGCACCTACTGACACAGTGAACCAGGGGGGAAATAAACACCGGGCACTACAGTGATGCCAAGAAATAAGAAGAAAAGTATAATTACACCATCAACCCTAATCTGCTTTATTTAACGTGATTACACAGCAGAACAAATTAGACCTATTAGTAACTTTGGGTGCTTACATATTGCACTGGTGATGTATTTTAGAGCTTTCTGCCTGGTTTAACCACAGCACTGATGTCATGGCCTTTTCACTAATGAAACACACTTAACTCAACAATAAAGCAACGAAAACCTCTCAGGCTGGACCAGGACCATTTGTTCTAATGGTGAAAAAAAATAAAAAAAGATTTGCTATATGGATGAGCCAGGGTAACGTCCAAACAGGCCTCAAGCATCATCAATATACATATATTTCTTATTATTTCAGCACACGTGAAGAAATCAAGTCTTAGGTCAAGACTTGAGATAAAAAGTCAAATTCTGGGATGGAAAGTTGAAATTTGTGAGATGGAGCCAATATTTTGAGGTAAGACATGAAATATTCTAAGATGACAAGTTTAAATTCAGACCAATAGTTGAAATTTGATACAAAAAGTCAAAACTGTTGGGTAAAGACAAAATTCTTAGACAAGAAGTCAAATTTTTTAGTTAAAAAAATTGAAATTTGAAATATGAAAAGTCAAAATTCTGAGATAAAAGATCAAAATTTCAGGATTCATCAAAACTTGAGATAAAAAGTCAAAATCTGGGATGAAAAGTTGAAATTTGTGATAAAGTCAAAATTCTGAGATAAAAGCAGAAATTGTAGGAGCTAGTATTTTTAGGTAATACATTAAAATATTCTTAGATGATAAGTTTAAATTAAGACAAACAGTTGAAATTCGATATTAAGTCAAAATTGTTGGATAAAGACAAAGTTGAAATTTGAGATACGTAAAGTCAAAATTCTGAGATGAAAAGTTGAAATCCTGTGATAAAAGTCAAAATTGTAAATTGAAGTCAAAATTTTTAAGTAGTAAAATCAATGTTCTGAGATGATAAGTTTGAATTTAAGATATAAAAGTCTAAATTTTAAAATATTTAGTCAAATTATTACATTAATTCAAGTTTCTAGGATGAAAAGTCAGATTTTTGAGATCAAAGTCAAAATTTGAGATACCAAGAATCAAAATTGTGAGATAAAAAAATAAAAATTGAATTGAGACAAATAGTTGAAATACGATGAAAAAAGTCAAAATTGTTGGATGGAGACACGTTTCTGAGATAAAAAGTCAAATTTTTGAGTTAAAAAAATTAAAACTCTGAGATAAAAAGTCAAAATTGTAAGCTGAAGCCAAAATTTTGAGGCAATTAAGTCAAAGTTCTGAGATAGTAAGTTTACATTTAAGATGAAAAGTCTAAATTGGATTTAATAAGTTACAATTGTTAAAAAAAATTCAAGATTCTAGGATGAAAAATCAAATTTTTGAGATCAAAGTCAAAAATTGAGAAACAAAAGTCACAATTCTGAGATAAAAAGTCAAAATTGTAAGATAGAGTCAAATTTGATGGTAATAATGCCTAGATGATAAGTTGAAATTTAAGAAAAAAAGTTGAAATTCGAATTACTTGACCAAAAACAAGAGGTTAACGATAGAATTACAGAAGTTCGTAGGATGCATCTTCAAGGGACAATGAAAAAACTGCACGGTAAACCAATAACTGGTATTTCAGGTGTTTCATAAGGATAAAATAGAAATTTAGAAATCTGTCATCAACACCATCGAAATCAGATTCTGGAATAGTAGAAGAATAAAAACGTCTTCTTTACAGCTCAGATGTAGATAAACAGTGACAGAGTTTGGAAAGCGACATCTCAGGTCTTAACCTCTGGAGGTGGATCAGACGAGTGACAGCAACAAAACCAGACCATCCTATTTTCATGTTTCTTGTCTACTTTGTGTGATGAATGCCTCTCCTCTCAGCGGTGAGCAGAGTGTTATGGGGAGTTAAGTGGAGAGGTCTGTGATAATCTAAACATGCCCCGAGCATCTCGTATTTCATGAGCCAGAGTCTCCCTGAGCCCTGTCTCCAGTCGTCGGCAGTAAAAAACTGATAGAGAAGGACTGACTGTCACAGATAGCCACGGACGAAACCTACCGCCAAGCTGTGAGCTGTTATCGTACTTCAGGGAGAAAATTCAACCGTACTGACTGATTTAAGGTCTTCAGGTTAAATCAAGAGCAGCACATCAGTGAGATAAAGTCAAAACGGTATGACAAAAAGTTGAGAGAAAAGATAAAAAGGCCAAAACAGAGAACTTGGCTTGTGCACTGAAGATGCTTGAACTCTTCTGAACCTCGCTGGATTCAGAGCTCACTGGGAGTTGCTGCTTTTATGGGCCATGAATGTTCCTCATTACTCCAGTTTGTTGTGGTCAAGCATAAATCTCTGTCATCTTTGATGCCGGGCATAAAATCTTTTATTTAGAGAACGCTGCTACACGCTGACAATCGTACAACAGTGATTGTTTGAAACAGACTCTTACAAACATTCCCGTGTGTAACAGATGAGGACTGGTCCTTAAAGAGGGGTGAGGGATCACAGAGACTCTCAGTGCTCCTTCCAGTCACAATATCCCCTTTCATCACGTATAATCCAATATTTACTACAGTAAAGTTCCTCTAAACTTGCTAAGGTCTTTAAGCTCCTTGTTTTTTTTTCTTGCAGGGAGTGGAAGTGGCTCGGAAGTAGAGTAGGTCATCTCTCATGTCTTGTGATCCCACATCCACATTCCCAAGCGTTCTTCGGCAAGACACTTAACCCCCAACTGTTCCCAGAGGCTGGTCCCAGTGCACTCAGCTCTGAAAAATACTGCCACATGGCTGGCTTCACTCTTATTGTTGCTACTTTATTAGCACCTTAGCACACGCTATTGTTGTGATCATGTGGGCTCTGCATGCTGGATAGAAATCCTGGAGCGGGGTCTGGAATGGACTGCTTGAGCTGAGATTTTAAATGTAGGCTGAAATAATCCAACATTTCTGGCGGATATTGGACCAATGTCCAATTTCAATATTGGGTTGGGACACCCATCCAATGCTGTGATGGAACCACAGAGTAACCAGTGTAAATAGGTACAAGACTTCTATTGGATAATTACTGCATGGGCGATTATCTTTCAGCTGGCAACAAGTTATTTAACCCCAGCTGATGCAATGAGTAACTTCTCATTTCTTAAAAAACCATGGAGAAAGACACATCCTCTATTCGTGGCAAAGATGTTAGTCTGTTTAGGGAAGGTCAAATTATTGCCATCAAGCAGAGAAAACAGCTAAGGAGATTGCAGAAACTACTAAAATTGGATTAAGAACTGTCCGAGGCATTATTAAAATGAAAAGATGGTGGGGAACCATCATCTTGGGCGCATCAGGGTAAGAAGAGAGGCAAGTGAAGTTATGCACCCATTTTATGCCAAGTGCCTACTGTACAAGCCTGTGGGGGCAGAGCTATAATCTGGGGTTGCTGCAGTTGCTGAGGTTCAGCAACATTATGTCTCCAAAGAATGAGGTCAGCTGACTTCCTGAATATACTGAATGACCAGGTTATTCCATCAATTGGATATTGCAGCTGTCTTTCAAGACATTTTCAGCCGCTGAGGCTCAAACTTGTGACGCGTCCAAAAGAAAAATTATTCATAAAGAGCCCATGATCAGTTTAAGGGTGTTTATTCCAACAAAAAGGTACCAAAATCCAAATCAAAAACAATCCAGAGGAAATGAACAGGGAAAAAATGAGGCTGAATGAAACTTTATAATCAGGTAAAGTAACTATGACGACGGTCAACAAAAATTTGAGCTCCTATGCTACTCTTTGTTTAAAACTCCTGCCATCATATGCAACAAGTGGGCCATATAAGGGGACAACCCCATCCACATGCTTTAAAATGATAATCTAACTCCTACAATGGATTTTTTCTTCCCTGATGGCACGGGCATATTCCAAGATGACAATGCCAGGATTCATCGGGCTCAAATTGTGAAAGAGTGGTTCAGGGAGCATGAGACATTATTTTCACTCATGGATTGGCCCCCAAAGAGTCCAGACCTTAACCCCATTGAGAATCTTTGGGATGTGCTGGAGAAGACTTTATGCAGTGGTCAGACTCTACCATCATCAATACAAGATCTTGGTGAAAAATTAATGACACACTGGATGGAAGTAAATCCACATTTTGCAGCTAATGACTCAGACTTTGCTTGAAGTTTTCAGCCTATAAATATGAGCCTAGTGACCCTGTGGCACTGTACAAGAACCCATTTATCAAATATAACTTAAGTTTTTCTGTGGTTGAATCACTGTTCAGGATTATAGAGAAATGCATTTGGTAATTGGTGAATGATTTCAGTCTGAGTCTTTTACACCCATAGAAACTGTTTATGGAGTGATGTCACTGCCACTTGGAGAAATAGTTCAGTTTTTCAGGTTGGGTGGCAAGAAGTTCTCAGACTGTAAACCCAAATCTCACCACACATCAAGATTCTCCTATCACAAGAAAAAATAAGTCTATAGAAATTATTTTGGTCTGTGCCAAAGCATTGGACAGCCTGTAAAACAGAGCAGAGAGAACATGTTCAATTAAAGTGTCTTCGTCATTACTTAGAGATGGGTACACCATGTTCCGCTTACAGAATCAAATCTATTATTTGCTTGATAAAGGGTTCACATTTTGCTTTTCAGACATTTTCCTTTAAAAGTTAGCTTTGATTCCTAGTTTCATCCATTTGCATCATACTTTCCTCTTACTCTATTCATATAATAAAAGTCATGGCTGTCCATTCATACAGGGAGACCATCCAAGGCAGGTTTTCAAACTGATCAGAGAAGACAGCTGGACCTCAGACTCTCACTGGTTTGTGGGGGAATGTGTCCAGACAACTTCAGGGACTGTAAAAAATCATAGCAAAATTAGCCAAATACTGCAGCGCGGCTCCCAGCTGTGCTCAGTAAATATGCCTTTATGTATTTGTGTGGGGCTGTTATCTTAAAGGGTGATGGCTGGTTGGGAAAGGAGTTACCCCAGAGGCTGCTTTTTTACGACTGGAAACCCTGCTTACATACCCTCTCATTAAGATGTCAGAGGGAATATACCTGTCGCAATAAAAAGTTAGCCGGCAGACTTTTGCTTAGTCACTGGACTGAATGAAAGCAATGGACTCTTGACTCTTTCTGTCTGAGTGTGTGAAGGAAAATAGTGGACAGAATAACCCCTTTCTTGATGGTTAAACTTTCCCACTAACCTTCAGTGGCATCCCAGGTTGTTTTTAATTCATTACCAATGTTATTCCAAAGGTAAAGAGCTTTATTTTACCACTAGTGGTGCTATGGAGCTGTGTTTTGTTTTATCTTCTGCCCACAGATGGCAGAAGACATGAATGGGTGGACTTGAAGAAATGCCTTTCATACACACACATGCCTGGCACATGTTAAAGGACTAAATGAAATTTCCTACTCTATGTCAAGGGTTTCCTTGCGGTTCTGAAGTAGATTTCAGATTCGGAAAATTGATTTGGCGGATATGGGCTGCTTTATATTAGATTATCTCCGACTGAAGCTCAGTGAGTACACAGAGGACTTTTGTGTAGCTTGTTCTTTTTGGATCGATTCAGAAAGTGATCTGTTGTAATCTAGTATGAAGAGGTGGATTGAGAACAAACACCAATAACTCTTTAATGTACATTTATGTGAGGCGAAATTAATAAGGATGAAAAATTGAGTTATGATAATGGATTTAAAGTCATTGTTTTCAGTAGAACTCCAAAAGAAGCCAAATGACACAATTAACTGTTGCCTAGTCGTCTACCTTGAGGTAAATTTCTTGCTTTCAAAGTTTAACCCTCTAAGCGTCAAAGTTGCAAGACATAGCTGAAAATATAGTGCCTCATGTAGTTAGTGCTTTACACCAAGTATATGGCAGACATCTGTAACTTCAACCTGAGCAATATTTGATATTTGTGGGCGTGTTTTTATTCAACTGCACTTTGCACCCATCTCAAACTTTGCGTCATATTGATGATTTGTCACATTAGAACCCACTATACTTTTACAGATGTTTACAGAATATATGTCAAAGGTCTGTTATCTAATATCGCTTCTTTTTTCATTTACAGTATGCCTTTATCTAAAAACATTTCCATGCTATAACCTTTTGAAATAATGATTTCAAAACCGAATATTTTATTAAGGAAACTGCAAATTTTCCTTTTTTTTTCTCCCACAGGCCAGTAGGGGGCAGAGCTATGGGTTGGTGTTTAAGACCCACCCCTCCAACGTGTCATGAACCAATTAGGAGCTCCTCAGGGTATGACCTCATCATTTCTGCAAGTTTCCTGGTCTGATGAGTCGCAAAAAAATTCCGTATAATAAATGGACGTACTCTCTGTGACATCACCCGTTTGTTTCTGAAATGGAGTTTTGATTGGAGCAAAATAGCCAGTGAAGCTCACTATCTTTATATTATCCAAACTGTCAAGTAAGAAAATAAATGCAACACTCTAATTACAAGAACCTCTGATCATATTGTTCAGTCTCATAAAGCTGGCTCTAGAATAGCTGATGTACAGCGTAGTGGTCGGTACAACATGTTGTACTTTGTAAACCGGCTGAGGCATGTTGTTGTCCACATCTGTGTGATGTTTAGAGAAGTTGATGTCTTTGATTTATCCCAAGAAGACCTGCACTTTGAAAAGAAACCGAATAAAAGAAATGTGGGTCATGGTTGTAGCCAAGTATCGGCGCTGCCATCACAATATCTCGCTTGAGTATCAAGAATCCAACTTACGGCTGCCGTCATGTTTTTCTCTTTAGTCACTTTCTGAAGAGCTGTTGTGCAGCTCAAGGATCAGATAACTAAAATAATATTTTCCTATTTTATGATCCTGGCTCAGTCCTGTTCAACTAATCTTCCCGTTGTTGTCATCTGTTGATTTGTTCTCATTTAATCTTTGCTTATTTACATATAGTGTGACATACATGGATATGGGGAATAAAGGATTTGAAATACACTGTTTGAAATTATAGAATGAGCTCATTAAAGGACAGATGAATCAGATTTGTTGCATTGGAAGAGCCCGCAAACAATGTCACCGTGCACAAAACAGAATCACGGCTGAAACGAAACCATATTGGCTTAATTCCTTGATTACTCCTGTGTGTGTGTGTGCTCCCTTTAAAAGACCAAAAGCCCAACTGTGGCTGCAGATATGGAAAAACATATGAAGTGGATTATAGCGTACACCCGCAACACTGAGAATATGAATGGGCCATTTTGTGACTTTATCTTCCAAGGATGACTCTGTAACAACACCTTATTCCACCAAAGCACCAATAATTGGGTTCATGTGTTGTTCGATACCCAGAACTGATTCACTTCTGCAGGAATGACTTTTCCATCCCCTGGCTCCATTTTTCATTGCGAGCATTGAAACTGACATTCACAGTGGAAAAGGTAAAAGCAGTAGCAGTAGCAGCAGCAGCAGCGGCTGCTCACTATTTTCCATGTTCATCACCTCCCCACAGTGTATGGATTGGGTGATATCCACATGGTGGTTTTCAGTCAAAGTAAGTGCCAGCTGGATGCAGCATTGTTTCCATATTGCTGGTAAGCTGTGGTGCCTATGTGTCCACAAGCCTCTGCAGAAAGCATATATCAGAGTCCATTAATCTGAGAGGCAGGAGTGGAGGGGAGGGGTAGTGGAAAATCATGCAAATGAGTTTAACAGTTGTTTTATTCTCTATATATTTTGTCTTTGGGACTTCTGAGAGACTTTCTAACTCTCTTCACATTTTTTAATGCTATCTTCAATATATGACTATAAATATCATTACCTTCTGGAAATGTGGGTTAAGGTGGTATGTAACAGCTGAAATACACTGTATGGTGTAAGTGCAAAAATTCAAGTAACGCCACAGGCCATCTGTTTTATTCAGCAAAAGAGACACTATCTACTCAAAGGATGGCTTCATCACACTTTTCAACTTTTTGGGGGATTTTGTTCTCAGAATATATCAGGAATAGCGCTTATGTTTTGAAACCAACTTGACTGAAGCATTTGCTGCCAGTTGGAAAGATAGACAGCATGGTCAGTCAATCAACAAGAACTCCTTTTGTTTGTTTAGCTGTTGTGTTTTTACACTTAAGGGCCCACCTACATCTTAGCAGGAACTATCAATCAACACTGAAGTCAGATTTTGGCTCCAACTGTTTCTTGTCTGTATTTCAAGCTTCAAACTGAAAGATTTGGTGCCATCTCAGGCACTAAAAACACATGCTGAAGTGCCCTCTTTCTAGCCAAAACAAGAGCCAAACACTTGGTTAGGTGCTCTCCTTGGTGCCAAATGTGTAATAAATTGCCTACTGGAGAGCCAAAACACATGCTAAAGTTCCATCATGGTTGATGCACCACAAGTGTCTCACATTTTTGCTGGTTAAAACATGAAAACTACCATCTGGGGATCCAAAACACACATTTAAGTGTCCTTTTGAGAGCCAAAACATGTGCCAAAGTGCCCTCTTGGAAGCCATATGTGTACTTATGTGCCCTCCTCTTGGGAACCAAAGCACATGCTTAAGTGTCCTTTTGGGAGCCAAATAAGCAAAAGTGCCCTACAGCCAGCCACTACACATTTAAGTGCCCTTTTTGGAGTCAGAACCAATGCTCAAGGGGTCTCCTGGTTGGTGAACCACACTGATCTGCCCCCTTGGATGGTTAAAACATGATGAACTGTCTTCCTGGGAGCCAAAACATGCAAAAGTGCCTACTTATGAGCTAAATGCATGCTTTAGTGCTCTTTTGGGAGCCATATCATAACTGCTTTGAGCCTCAAACACAAAGATTTTAACAAAATCCTCCTTAAAATATGCTGAATGATCCTACATTAGTTCCTGATAAAAAAAACAGAAAACTATCCCCTCAAAATGTGTCATCATCAAGCCAGTTCTGAAAGTCGAGGAATGTCTTTAACCAATGATGACAACAGATGTTTGATTGATGCATTCAACAGAAGGTGTGAGGAAACAAGCTTTGTATTGAAACCTAAGAGCCACATGATTCAGAGAAGGATCAGATGGTGACGCAAATTGCATCAATCAAGAGCCTGCTTTTTAAATACCTTCACTTCCTCCATAAACGGTTTCTCACATCATTAGAGCTGCTCTGTGCTGCTGAGCGCCAAACAAAAGGAACATTCCTCCATTTGTCTTAATAATACAACTTTCCTGAATGTCATGCAAGAGTCTTAGCCTTATAGTCCTTCCCCTTTTCTCCTCTGCAGAATTAACATCTGTTTAACACTCCTGGAGGAAATATCTCGTCCTGTGCTTAATAAACACTGTTCACTTGCTGGTAGCTTGGTTTGTTCTTTTGTTACGTAGAGCTGTCCGGTATTTAGATGATGAATTAAATGAAACCCGTGTGTTAAAAACAGCTGTTGCTGCTTGAAATTAAGCTCGTCAAAGTGGTGAAAATAAACCAAAACAATGTGCTTACTAACACTAAACTGCCTCATAGAGCCTATGGGCATGGCACATTTGGGTGGTAATTCATTGCCGGTTTGTGGCTGCTTAAAACTCTTTGGAAATCCAACATCAATTTAAAAATTGGTAGTAAAGCTGTTTAAAAGAAATCTTTCATCTCCTCAACCCATCCCAGCTGCTGTAACCAGACTGTTCCTAATAAGAAAGGTTGGCACCACCCAAAGGTCCGACATCTGGCTGTCAAAGAATGCCAAATCCCGGCTATATGGAAGACTGGGTGGACCTGAAATAACATTAAAGACCATTATGGACATTTTTGAGTGACGTTGATCAATTGCATTTTCCAGTAGAGACACTTGGACTGCTCTGACTCGTCGAGCAGCTGGGTTTACATTTGTAGGATGACGTTTGGTAGAGTGATGTGGAAGCAATGCCGAGAATACGAGGAGCTCCCTTCTGCTTTAATATTCAAATACTAAAAGTTTCTCTGAGGGGGAAAGTGTGTCGCCCACTTTCTGTGTTTTTTTTTCCCTGTCATGCACGTGCACACTTGCTGCCGCTGCGCTCGCTCAGAGCCGATAGGGAAAGCGTCGTGTCTGGAATCATTTAAACGGAGTGAGAACACATTCCTGCATGTGGAATCATTCCTCCCAATAGGAGTGTCATTGTTTCCAAAGACGGCTTCGCTCTCACCACCAGTCAGGTGGAATTTTTTCCTATATATTTCATTTTTCCTGTCAGTTATACAGGACTTCAAAAAATACTACGAGTGTATCCAAGGGTCATCGAAGTTATGACCACTCTGAAATGAAAAATGTAAACGTCATGATGGATACTTGCACACGTTTTTGGTGAGATCTTCTGGTCAGAGCATGCTCAACAAGGGACAAATATAGAAACCAGTGATGAGCGAAAAAGAAGGGGGTGTTCACTGCCCTCCACCCCCTCTTATTTGCCAAATTGTTGAAAAAAGTGTGCGCTAAATAGCCCTGCTTGGAGCCAATCTTGCGTAGAAGTACCGTCTTTGGGATAACAAATGCAGAGCTTTACTCCAAAAACAACAATAATCTGCCCTTTTGGCTGGTTAAAATTTGATAAACTGCCCTCCCAGGATCCAAAACACACCAAAGTGCCCCCTTGGGAAGCTGAGATACGCTGAGGTGCCCTCTTGGTGGTCAAAACATACACCTTTTTGGGAGCCAAAATATGCTACGGTGCCCTCTCGGAATCCAAATGGTTGCTGAAGTTCCCCCTTTGGTACCGAAATTGGAACTAAATGCCTTTTTGGGAGCCAAAACTTATGTTTTGGTCCCCTTGTGGTAGGTGAAGCACACTAATCTGCCCCTGAAGCTGGCAAAAACTTGATAAACTGTCCTCCTGGGATCCAAAATACTATTTATTGCCTTATTGGGAGCCAAAATACACGAAAGTGCCCTCTATGGAGCAAAAACACATGCTAACGTTCCTTCTTGAGAGCTAAAATATTGGTTCCAAAGTGTTCTCTTGGGAGCCGAAATACACCAAAATCCCCCCTTCAGGAGCCAAATGCTCTCTGATTTCAACTTCTTGGTGTAGAGCTTGCACTTAATTACCCTCTTACAAACCGAAACACATGCTTAAGTGCCCTCCTTGTTGGCTAACTTTACGAGTCTCCCCTTTGGCTGGTGAAAACATGAAAAACTTCCCCAATGGGATACAAAACACATGACAAAGTGTTCCTCTTGGGAGCCAAACCATGTGCCAAAATTCCCTTTTGGGCACAAAATACACAAAAGTGCCCTCCAAATGGTTGAAGAGTCTCTATGGGAGCCAAAACATGCTAAAGTGCTATCTTGGGAGCCAAAAGATGCTTAAGCGTCTTGCTCTTGGTAACCAAAACACATGCTAAAGTGTTGTCCTCGTTTGTGAACCACACTAATCTGCCCCTTTAGCTGGTAAGAACATGATAAACTTCCCTCCTGGGATCCAAAATACTATATATTGCCTTATTGGGAGCCAAAATACACTAAAGTGCCCTCTCTGGAGCCAAAAACACATGCTAATGTTTCTTCTTGAGAGCTAAAATATTGGTCCCGAAGTGTTCTCTTGGGAGCCAAAAAACACCAAAGTTCCTCTCTGGAGCAAAACACTTGTTGAACTTGCACTTGCTTGCCCTTTTACAAGCCAAAATACATGCTTAAGTGCCCTCCTTGTTTGCCAACCACATGAATCTCCCCTTTTGCTGGTTAAAACATGATAAACTATCCTAATGGGATTCAAAACACATGACTAAGTGTTCCTCTTAGGAGCCAAAACATATGCCAAAAGGCTTTTTTGGGCACAAAATACACAAAAGTGCCCTCCAAATGGTTGAGGAGTCTCTATGGGAGCCAAAACATGCTCAAGTGCTATCTTGGGAGCCAAAAGATGCTGAAGCATCCCGCTCTTGGTAACCAAAGCACATGCTAAAGTGTTCTCAATGTTTGTGAACCACACTAATCTGCCCCTTTAGCTGGTAAGAACATGATCAAATGCCACCCTGGGAGCCAAAATCTGCCAAAGTGTCCTATTGAGTGCCAAATACACCAAAGTGCTATCTTGGGATCCAAAAACACATGCTTGAGTGCTCTTTTTGGGGCCAAAACGTGTGGTATGTGTGACTTGTTTTTTCATCCTGCCTTTCAAAATGTCTATGAATACCACTGATAAAAATAGTCACATAATTCAGTATTTTTTACTGCATCATTCCCCAGCTGAAACAAAACTCTCTCTATTCTCTCTCCCTCCTCTGTTGACACACAAATCCAAACCTACTTGCCTCCACTGTATCTTTATAACAGGTCACAGTACAATTTGATCCTTCGTTCGTAAAAGGCACTGTAATTTCCTAAAACAGCAGGTTAAAGCTGAGTAAATAGTGCAATTACCATATCGGGGACTATTTTCAGCTGGGGAATAATAGACATTTGGAGCTCAGCAGCTTTTACAGCAGCAGACAGAAAATAAACTACAAGGCCTGTGTTTGTTATAATGAATGAGAGAGTCTTTGATGTGTTTTTTAAAGTTTTTGAACATTAAATGAGCTCTCTGTCTGAAAGGAATCAGCTGTATTAGGCTATGAATAAACTGGGAGTGCCTGTTAGATGATATTTCAAAGGGATTCATTGAGGATAACAATAACAAACAATATTTCCAGCATTGGGATCCACTAGTATCCTGTTTTTGTCACTGAGCCCACAGTGCTCTGTGTTGAAAATTCTTGGAAAGCCATTACACTCGTCAAGGTCACTTCTCCCTCACCGACCAATCAGTATGAAGAAGGGGCGGGACCTCTGATCCACAGGGGAGTAACCAACCAGCTTGTTATTTCAGGGTATAATTTCCAGGTCTGAAGCAGGCTGCAACTTCTGATGCTGAAATATGAGGATGATGTGAAGTACAAATAACTGCAGTTCTTCAAGTGTCCACTTGAGGCTGACTAAAGCTGTCATAATAACATCTATGACACCAAACTATTTATCACCCATTCATTGTTTGGATGTTTCTGTCACAAGTTTTGTAGAATAAGATCTAATTTAGGGCTTGTGCTCATTTTTGTTGTCTCTACATTTCCCTGATTTAACTCTCTTGAATTAAAGACAACAGTTTTGAAAGTGACCCTGTAAACTAGAGACCTCTACTGGTCTTGTGGTGCAGTGCAGTTATTTTATTTTACCTTCATACATCACTGGCTTGATTTAAAGAATTTTCACGGTAAATAAGGACTCAGTGGGAATCACAGATAAAAAAGTGCAACAGAAACCATTTAGTTCTTGGAATAGTAGTTCTTGGAGCTAAATGGTTCTGTTCAAAAAGCAACTTGAGATACTAATACCTTGTTATGCAGCAAAGATTCCCAATAAAAGAAAAATGTACAAAGCAAAAATGGAATGATCACTTTGTCCATGAGGAACGCCAAAAACAGTGTATGACAGTGTATGATCCATTTTTGAAGCTGCTGTCCACTAGTTATTTCATATAAATGGAAAAATCCATTTACCACACCCCAATGAAATCTATTGTTTTGTCCACAGGGGGCGCTAATGTCCACACTAAGTCATGAGTGGAAGCTGTAATGGGTGTAAAAATCATAATATGCTTTGTGTTTCATTTCTCATTTTCAGTTGTTCTTTTTTTTATGATCTCATAATCATAAACTACTAATTCAAAATAGGGAGTGTATCTTTAAGTTAACTTGAAACAAGCAGCTTTTTTTTAACCTACTTAAGTCAACTGAAGGCACATCAGCTAATTAGGAGTCAGTGAATAAAACTGTAACTTAAAGTAAGTCGGAGGACTTTCTGGAAAAGCTATATAGGTGAACTGAGACATGTTTGTTTTGAAAAATTAATGGAGAGCAGCTTGTCTTTTTAACACTACTTTTCTTTGTTCAAGATGATTTTTACTGGATACAACATGAAGTGAATCCTGGTTATGTCCTACCAGTGCTCATCTACCAACTCCAGCCTCACGAAGCAGAGCACCAGCAGAAATATGACTCTTTATCTCACAGATTCAAGTTTTGTCAACAACTCCGGTTTTGAATTTATATTTATAACTGGCAGAAATGTACTTCTATAAGCTCCTCTTTCCACCATCAACATGAAATAAATCACAGAAATATATTCCAGCAGAGAAACACTAAGAGTTGTCATAGAGACTTTTGCATGCCATAAATCAGTCTGGTCCAATATGACCCAATCAGGTAGCTAAGAAACAGCATTTAGAATCAACCTTCAGAAATAATATTTGATCTCACTTTAAGTATGTATTGTGATCGACAAATATACAGATATGAGACTTTTTCAAGGTCACTTAAAAAGTCCTCATGGTCCCTTTAATTACACGGTTTTGAAAACAAACTTTTACAACAAGGTCACCCTGTAAAGATATGACAGTGGTGTCCTTTTTTGAAGACCATCTTGAAATAGCAGCCAAAGCGTCTGGGAGGCTCTTCAGTACGCAAGCTTGTCCTCAGTGACTTCCAAGACAGCCTGTCATGTGTAATCATCCCAGGGACATTATACTGACAAAATATCTAAACCCTCAAATGATTTTTTCCTGAAAGCCAAAGCTACTTTGAAGCCTGACATCTTGATGCGCCACTTTGCGGCTCTGTGTCTGAGAGCGTTAGTAAATGGGCAGTGACTCATACCAGTTTAAAGTATGGCTCCCCTTGTGGTGGCACAGGCGGCCAGCCACATAGTTGCCTGTGGTGAGGGCCACTGCTCAGGCAGCACTGGAATAGAAGTTTATTACTGGCCACCAGGGCAAGCCCTGCTCTCCAAATTGATGCCTTGGAACAAATATAACGTAGAAAATCACATATACGCGTAAACTGTGAAGCAAATGCACACCCATGCATGTCTACACTAACGAATGGACATGCACTCGCTTGACACACATGCACACACACGAAAAGTCCAAAGCTATACTTTGAAAGTTCCTGTTTAGGTGTAAGTGGGTGAGAAATGTGGGCACATTGTTCAGACTCTGAGAAAAGTTGCAGCAGTTCAGAGAAGAGAGGAGCATGAGAAAGATATGAAGGTTTGAAGTTTGGGATAAGGAAAGTGAGCTTTGTACATAACAGAGGAGACAGAAGTGATGTATGTGTGAAGGAACCTTCTTCTTTGATATTTAATGCATGACACGCTTCATCCCTGAGAAACTATTTTCTATTTTTAAAAGAGAAAAAAATGTTCGTAGAAAGGTTCACAGAAAGCGCTCCCTTCTTTGAGAAATGTGACAAGTGGCCCCGTCAGCCTGCGATCTGCTCAGAGTAATTGAAGACATGATGTCACATCAATGCCTTATAGCTGCAACACTGCTGAAGAAACCACTCTTACCCACATTTCCCAATACGGGCTGGTTTTGTCAGAAATGTGCATCACACACACACATACACACACTTAATAATGGAGTGGGTTCAGTTTTGGCTCCAGACTCTTGGCTGAAGCTCGATCACACTCAATAAAGAAGCAAATACAAGTGACTGACAGACCGCTTTTATGGCACCACTCAGCACTTCAAACTACACAGAAGTTGAGATAAGAGGAAATGTGATGTGTGATCGTCGTAGATTGATCTGAAAACATGTCGAACCAAAGGTGCAAATTAGTGAGGCCATTTTGCTTTAGCTTTACCACAGAAGTGTTGACTGAAGAAAAACAGCAGCAGAAATGCTTGTTCGCAAGTTTGGTGTTAAGATGCAGTTTGATTTTCAGGCTGGCTTGAAACCAAAACTAGACACATTAGTAGAACCACGAATCACAATGATAACTTTTAACCCAATGGATTCACGACAATGTCTCTTTGAATTGGCTAACTATAGGTCCATCTGGGAGACAAAAAAAATCTTTTATGATTATATGAAAATCTAAGCCCATAATTTTATATTTTCTACAATAAATTTGCTCCGTTTTCTCATTATCTTTACAAATCTTTTCTTGTTAGCTTGGGCAAACAAAGCTTGTTTTCATGCGAGGCTGATTTACTAACCGGGTGCACCGTGGATTACGTCTGCCAAATGAGCAAAATCGGACACGCTATAGTTTTTGGAACGTCTGCTTCATCCTGCACTTAAGCATTGATCCATTCCCTGCTAATACATTCCACACTTATGCATTCCCACAAACCGCGCATCATTTAGATAAGATTCCGATAGTTTAGCTACTTTCCTGTGCACCTGTTGATGATAAAAGTTACCCCAAATGACCACAGTATTTCAAGAACCAATATTTTGATTTGAGAATCGATTTTAGAGCATAACCATCTGGTGTCGGAGGTTTCGATTTTTCAGTATCTTTCTCCACATCAATACAGAACACACAAAATACTGGGAGGAGGAGATGCAAATGTGAACATTTAGCATCTGCAATGTGATTTATCAAACATGAAACTGATTGTGGACTGTGTTTTTGTGTCTTTAACAAGCACGTTTGAAAAGCAGAAACAAACTGGCACAGTGTTATGCACAAATGGCTGCGAAGGAGGCACAGAAATAAAAATATTAGGGACATTTCTTCATATTGCTGCATTTTCTCTTCTCTGGATTATTCCAGCACACCAGCACAGTTAGTGCTGGCGTATCCAATAGCACTTTTTCTGGTTTGCTGTCACAAGTATTGAATGTATGTATTGGGACACAGGAAATGACTCAAAACATAGCTTTTTCTTTCTTTAAATGAACTTAAATATTGAGACGGTTCGAAACAAAAAGAACTGAACTTTAACAGCCACCAGGGAACAGAAAACCGTAGTAGTTAAGAAATATATTTTGCTATCAAATTGTTTTTATTCTTTTTTTTTTTCACTAAAAACTTCCAACTCCATAGCTTCAAACTTTATTTTTTGTTTACAGATGTTTTTTTTCTACTGGTTTATAGGCCCTTAGAGTACAAAAATCCATGACTTTTTATACTTCTTGGCTTATAGAGGCAAATATTTTGATATACAGGGGAACTTTACGTCCTCTCTTACCTGCTATTTTTCTCCACGATATATTTAGGCATCTTATTTCAGATTTTATGTCAGCACAGCAAAGTGAAATTGAAATTGAAGTAAAGTGCAAGATAGAGAAATGGAGAAATCTTGGGCAGAAAGACTCCGCTCTGAAAACTTTAAGAGTCAATAAACTTTCTGCCCACTTCCTGGCTGCTCTGATGGAGTCACTGGACTCCCCCCCGCTTGACGAGGTGAGCTTAATTTGGAACCCAAGGGTTTGTTCTAATTGTTGGTTTGTTTGCTGAGCACTTCAGCTTTCATTCACAGAGTCCTCAGAGAGAGACCCCAGTGCTGGAAACGTCAAAACGCATTCGCAGGAATGAAGCGGGGATGTTTGTAGCGTGTGGTGGGCCTCTGTGACGGCCGTGTGTTTTCAAGATGAGCAGATTACAGACAGAAAATAGACACCAGGGGACAGGTTGGAAGGGGTGAATCTCATTCAGCTGCAAACTCTCACAACTCTGGAGGCTCTAATTTGATTTGGCTGGAAGTTAAACTTTCCAGAATGCCTCATGGAAGTCCTCCAAAATTAACTTCCTGGATATTCTACAGGGTCTCTGTGTCTACATCCATTCTCAGACCAAACTGCTTCTTTGGCCAGCTTTACCGTCCAGTATGTGCTAGATTAATATATAAAATATGTACAAAAAGGAACAGAAAGGGTGTGAGGATGAAAAATGACAGTATACAAAGAAGAACAGTCGAGGGTTTCTTTCATTAAATTGATGAGATATGAAGATAAGAAAAGAAAATGTTAGTGTTATGTTGACACTACTCAAATCGCAAGGGTGAGAAAACCAAGCAGTGATTACTTAATCTCAGACAGATGATGAGAATCCACAAAGGGCCAGTCAGAGATGGAAGGATAAGAAATATTAGGGGATAATAGTCTTGAAAATAAAATCAAGATGCCATAAAAACATACTGACATATTTTCTTCATATTCCTCTTGTATGGAGAACATCTCTGGAAAAGTTTGACCATATTTAGAGATAGATTTTTTTCAAAGAAGCACGAAAAGGAAACTAAACAAATCAAACACACTATGGAAACCCTTCAAGGCCATGATTTTCAACAATACATTTGCTGCATTTTTTCAGTTAATTTCAGCTGTTTTCTTGAGATAACGACACATTTTACTTTTCATCTTGAAAAAAAACCCAGGACATTTTCTTTTGCATCCCATCCTTGAATTCAACTGCAAAAATGCTACAGTCATATTACCTATTCAGATGAACATTAAATTTCCACTGCATTTTGACATATTCTGAGATGGAGTCAAAGTTAAGAGACAAAATGTCAAATCTTGTGGCATAAAGTCAAAGTTTTTGGATAAAACGTGGCAATTTTGAGATTTAAAAGATGGCATTTTTAGATAAAAAGTTGAAATTATGAGGAAAAGGTCAAAGTTTTGAAATGATAAAGTTAAAATCTTGGAACAAAAAGTCAAATTTTGAAATGAAAAGACAAAATTTTAATACAAAAAGTCAAAAGACTGAGATAAAAGTCAAAATTCTAGGATAAAAAGATGAAATTTTGAGACAGTCGAAATTCCGAGATTGTCAAAACTATTGGAAAATAGTTGAAATTTTGTAGTTTCATTCCAAAGTTTTGACATCATGTAGCGAAAAAGAAAGAAAAAGTAGCCTCAACAAAGCCAGTTTTTCAAAATTTAACTTAATATTAATTATGTACATCACATGAAAGGTTTACCTGAAAAAGGAAAGGAGTGTTTCACAAAAATCTTTGGGTTATGAAGCTACTTTGTTGTCCTTTTGACTTTCTTTGGGTATTTTTTGCAGGATCTTTAAGAGGCTGGATGGGGGGGGGGGGGGGTCCTCTTTATTGGGGTTTTTTAGAATATGGTTGTCCTACAAAACAAGATTGTTGTCTTGAGAAAAGGAGAAAAGAAAAGTTTTTCACAAAACCAAGCGGCCCTCTTTGAAATAAGTCTGGACACCTGATTAAAATGTTACCTGGGTCTCAGAAACTTCCTGTACCTTCCACCCTCCGTCAGTCTGCAGTCAAACTTCTCTACTCACCAGCTGTACCGAGGGTTTCTTTGGGTTAAGAGAAAACAGCAAACCTCCCCTTTGCTTTTTTGCTCCTGATATGGATCATTTATGAAAGCAGTAAAGCTGAGTCACCAAACTTTGACGGGGTCAAGACTGAAGTCCAGTCCAGACTGAATCACCACAGAATTCTGCTGATGACTAAACCTGTTGCGCTGCTTCTGCTTGCATTTGCAGTAAAAATCTTTCAAAACAAAGGCTCAGGATTTCGTGACTTCTTCAGGGCAGCCTGGCAGGAGCTGCTGCACGTGAATTAACACGCGCATGAACACACGTTTGCATGAAAGTGACAAAGTTATCAGTGCGGTCCAACTGAAGTGTGCGTTTCTCTCCATCTTTCCACCCTGATGTCAGTGAAAGTCTGAGTCCAGGTTCTTGTCATCAGAGCTCCAGTCCAAGTCAAACTGGACTGGAGTCTGAGTCCTCGACTCCAGAATGAAAACACTGATTGTACATCCACTAATAGACCCATTCACAACCTACGTCATCATAAATGTGATGAGCACGCATTTTGGCAATGGAAGCGGCATTTAGATCCATTCATTGAGATGAGTTTACATTTCTTAAACACTGAATTAGAGAAGAATAAGTAGAAGTAGTAGTCGTATTAACCCTCTGAAGCATGAATTATGAAAGTCAGTGTCAGGATTTTTCCTTTGAGTGTTTTAATTGTCTTAAAGCATGAAAAAAAGTTTTCCGTTTTTTTTTCAAATATTTGTAACAGAGCATTCAACTTAAAACAGTGTGAACTTAATGTAAATATGACTTCTTTTGTTTGACTTCTTTTTTTTTTTTTTTGGTAATTTCATGAATAATCTTTTTTTAATGCTTTGCGAAACATTTTAACTCTCTTTCAACCATTTTAACAAACTCGTCTGATTGAAGCTAAACATCTCCCCTGTTATACAAATTTATGATGAAGTGGGCTGTTAAGAGGTCAGTAGGTATTCTTATGTTTGTAGACAGCCTCTAGTGGGAGCCTATGGAACTACAAGTCTCTGCACTTCTGCATCGCTGTTATTTTGCAAAATGGGATTGTGGCACTTGAGATAAATATAACATCAAGCAGAAATTGCATATTGAAATATTATTCAATATATAACTTGTTGTTGAAAATAAAGCATCAAATCTGAGGTGTACTCTGAATGAGTCCCACAGGAAAGTCTTCGGTGTCATTTAATTGTCGTAATTTGGTATTTCAACAGCCTCAGTTACATCCTGTGCCCCCCCCCCACACACACACACACATTTTTAGGGGTTTTGCATGGGTCAGGGGGCTTTCTGTGCTTCTAACTTAGTTAAACAAATATTCTGAATTCCCCAGAAGGAACACTTTACCTGGATATACTGAGAAATAGCCCAAAACAGTTCTGTAGCAACACAAGTATTCAGATGTTTAACAAAATAAAAAATAATTATTGCTCTTAAGTCTGACACACCTTAGGAAAAGTGAGGTAGAGTACATTCTTCAATAACCTCCCAATTATCAGTTACGTACAAATATAAATAATGCCTCAAAATATTAAACAAAAAGAAAAAAGAGACGTAGCCTATTCTTCAATGTTTTGTTGTGGTGATATGGGCTTGCAGATCGTTGTAACCATTATTAGCCACGGAGACATAAGTTCCAGCTTTGCAGACTGTACATTCTGCCTCCCATTTGTCACGACCAGGACGAAAACAGGGGAACTTTTTTCGCATTTCATCAGTGAGATGACATTTGCGTTTCGGCATTTTCTTTCTGTTCGAGTGTTCTCTCGCAGTGTGTCTACCTGCCTGTCAGCCTGAGAGTGAGTGAGTGTGGAGCGTGGAGCGCCTCTGTACTGATTTGTGAATGAATACACGTTCCGGGGTTCGGCTCAAACTCCATCTCTCAGAGCGTGTTTCTAAAGGAACCACTCAACGTGAATGATAAATACACTGTTCTGTGACGCGCTCAACCTAGGCAAGCTCAAAAACCCGGACATTTGAAGGATTTTAGAAAGAGGACATGTCCGGGCAAAAGAGGACGTATGATCACCCTTGGCCAAACTGCGAGGTTTGCTTTCAGATAATGATGCTTTGGGTTAGCAGCATGGTGAAACAGGATTAGGAAGCTAAACTGGTCCCACTGACTCTGAACACATCAAAGTTGAAAATAGATATCCACCATCTGAAATTAACACTTTCAGAAGTCAATACTAGCTCAGAGAAAAAAGCTAATGGTAAGTGTAAACAGACAAAAAGTTGTGACTTTTGTGTTTAATCGAATTATTTTTACAACTTTATTGCAATAGCTTCCAGATTCAAACCCAAAGAGACAGAAATTCAAGTTTAGACTTTTTGATGTTTCATTGTTGCTAATGTCCACTTGTTTTTAGCTGTTAACAGTTATGTAGCCTGCTAAAAACCCTGCTTAGAAGCTGAACTCTGGATTTGGGCAACAGATGCTGAAAGCCTTTCATCGCAGGGGATTTATCCCAGATTGAACTACAACAAAACACCAAGCTAACCAAACATAAAGTGTGCATGAGAAACCACCGTAAATATCCTCTCTTAGTGGAAAAACGAGGGATTTCAGTGGAAACCAAACAGCACCCCGAAACCCTCGCCAGATGAAGAACATCCTCCCTGCACGGCGGCAATGTGTGGGACAGATGTCTGTCTGTGGCACAGGAGGTAGCACTACAGCTCTAAAATCGTCTCTTAAAAACACTCCAGAAAAAAATAGCAACGAGCCTTTACAGGGGCGAAGACGCTGTGCTGTAGGTCTGAGGCTTCTACTTAAAGATGAATAATCACAGGTTGTAGAGTTGGCACCGGGAGGGAAGAGGTTAGCTGTAAAACCTCGACCTGATCTCACACTAATGAGCTTTTTGTATAAACACAAAGAGCTGCGGCCGTTTGTAATCTGCAGATTTATTTGTTTTCAGTCGTAAACTGTGTAGTCCAAGTATTCAACACCCGTCCAAGTTCCTGTCTTCAGCTGGCTGCTCCTCTGGACTCGCTGCCATAACAGTAGCCAGGAACCACCTCTGTGTACAGTACTGGCACAGACACACACGCACACACACATGTGGAGACGACTATAGATAAAGTTAGACTCATGTTACAGGTAAATCACATTCACTAATTCAACTTTCGTGTCCCCGAAGTTGTTCATACATGATCATTCCTCTCCGTTAAGACCTCATTTTACAGTCAAAACCGCAGAAAAAAAACTTCAAACGTGAACAGAACCACTTCGACTACACACACACAGAACACCACAGGAAAATTTCAAACAACTTGTATCTCTTAATTGATGGCCTCTGCAGCGACACGGCCTGTAAATCTTTCATACATTGCACCTCCTTCAGTCCTGTGAGTTCCAAACACATGGTGTATTAATTAAGAAACAATACCCTCTTTCTCAGGCAGACAGAGACACGGAGGAAAGGAGAGAGAAGAGAAGTGGGAGGGGAAGCAGGAGAGGGAGGTGGAGAAGTGAGGTTAGGCCCTTTTCCATATTGTAATACGCTTAACCCAGTTTTTCATGAGAAAGAATTCACACAGAGTCATGGTGCCAGATTTGAAGGCACTGTAAGGATGTCATAAGTGATCTTGAAATAGTCTCACTTTTATTTAATAATAGTAACAACCATATTAACCCTGTGGTGCATAGTGGTCACTACAGTGGACACCTATTTAAAAGTTATTCACTCCTAAATTTAATGGTTCATGTGGTGGAATTTCATATTAACCTGTGTCAGGATATATTGATTCTTCTTAAGGCCTGAAAATTGTTTTCAATTCTTTAAAAAAAAAAAAAAAAAAAAAAAAAAAAATATATATATATATATATATATATATATATATATATATATATATATATATATATATATTTTTTTTTTTTTCAAAAAGAGTTATAGACAAGCATTTGAGGGTAAAATAGCGTAATAACTATAAATTATTCAGTGTGTTCTTCAAACACTGGATTAAAACTCTCGTAGCCAAAATATACCCAATTGGATCGATTTCTATCAAGCCAACTCAAACTGGATCAGCTTCAATGCATTCCAGCTGTGTCCCTGCTCCAGCAAGTTGCAGCACATGTACCAAACTCTTCATTTTGTCAGAACTGTGACACAAACTCCCAAATAAGAGCATATGACTTTTCAAAATAAAACAGCCTGTGTCAAAACTAGATCATGTTTCGCTTGACAACAACAACAAACTGACATATTGAGCGAACTAGACCAGGAGACAATAGGTTTGAGGTTTTAAATCCCAACATGATTGATGAGAGGCCTATAAAATCCATCCTCCCACCACATCACCCCCATCCTTCAACAACTTCACTGGCTCCCAATAAAACAAAGGATCACCTACAAAATCATCCTGTACACCTTCAAATCCATCCATAACCTGGCTCCTCCATACCTGTCTGACCTCCTTCATGTCCACACCCCCTCTCGCTCCCTCAGATCCTCCTCCTCCCTCCACCTCACTGTACCCCCTGCCCGTCTCAGCACTATGGGGAGCAGGGCCTTCAGCCGCTCTGCTCCCCAGCTCTGGAACTCACTGCCCCCGGGTCTCCGTAACTCTGCCACCCTCCCCATCTTCAAATCAAAACTCAAAACTCATGTTTCACAACACCTACTGTTTTTAACTGCTCCCTATTGTCCCTTATTCTATTGCTTTTATGTTGTTGTTTTTAACTTTATTTTGTTCTTATGTGTTTATCTTTTACCCTTTGTAAGGCGACCTTGGGTGTCGTGAAAGGCGCCGTGAAATAAAATGTATTATTATTATTATTATTATTATTATTATTATTAAAAAGAGTGGGAAGCCAGGACTCCTTGATCTTGTGACTCCAGCTATCTGTTGGTCACGTGACCTGCCGGACCACAGACGCATCTTGTGTAATTCAGCCACTACAGAGCGACAGGTGTATTTGAGTTAAGGCTCTTGCACATTGATTCCATTATTTTCGGATGCGTTTTTCGGAGCCATAATAAAGAAAAAATAATAATTAACAGAAATAGATCCCACCTTAAAAGTAAAACTACAACATGTCATCAAACTTGAATAAATATCAGTCCTAAAATACTAAATCATTACAATTTTGATTGATTTGGTGCAATTCTGTTTGTTTGGTGCAATGTTTGATTGCTTTTAAATGTATTTCTTTTATCTGCTCTAAAACTGTAATTTTTACTTTGTGATGTTTTATTTGATGTTTTTATCCTTTGTACAGCGTCTTTGAGTGTTATGAAAAGCGCTTTATAAATAAAATGTATTATTATTTATTATTAATTCTCTGTCTGGAAAAAAATAACATGGTTCAGAAATACAGTCTGACGGTCAGTTTTCCTCATTATTCATCATCTTGTCTCCAGCCATCCTGTGATGTCATTTCAGTGCCTTCTTATCCTCATCATTAAACCATCTCAAACCCTCACAGCTTAATGCATTCACGCTCAGCACGCCTGACATCACTGGAGTCCGGGAGATTCAGCGCCGGGGCTTTGGAGTGAGGATCAGAACTGGGCGACCATCGTATGAATCACTACTGTGGTCAGAACTTGGCAGATGCCAGTCACAAGCTGTTTTTCAAAGAAATGTTGTAATAGATATGAATTTACAAAAAAAGGAAAAAAAAAAAAAAGATTTTAAGGTGATGTTTCAGAGGCTATAAGCGACACACCAGGTTGTGTTTTGGCTGCTGAGTGGAGGCAAGTTTCATGCGTTTGATAAAGTGGAGGCTCACACTGTGTTATTTGAAAGCTGTCTGCCTCCTCTGCCCCCTCACCACGCTGCATCTCATCTTCCTCCTCTCTCACAGCGGAGGAGCAGCA